>QZGG01002162.1:0-43774 GCA_006409495.1 Sedum album
TCGATCTACAACTAAAACTGGGGTTTGTAAGTGAAAGTATTGAAAAGAAAAGAAAACTGTCGCGCAAGTATAACTGGTGCACAATTAGAAAGCAGTCACGCAAGTATAACTGGTGCACAATTAGAAAGCAGTCACGCAAGAAGTTAATAAATATGCAAAAGATGAGCTCGGTTCAAATTCTTCACTATGAATTTCCATGTTTATCATTGGTTACTAAAGATACATGATATATTGTTTACGTAGGTTAAGGTCCTGTCACAGCTTAATAACCTACACATACATTCCGGTCAAAGTCTGTATGATATTATTACTCAATCTTGTGTAGTCAACCACGAATCCGGTCAAGGTAGCTATCGACTATTCTAGTGCCACTCCTATCATTCACAGTCACGTACCTCTGATAGTTTAACTATAGATAACAGATTCTACAACTAAGTCTGCGGTGCAAGGCTTCGCTTAATTGTCTAACTTAATTGTCATGCATTTGAGCTTGGAAAAATAATACTAAACTTGTCATGCAATTAAGAACAAAACCTCAAAACAAGTTATTCTAGATCTGAATCCAAACCGAATTTAGTAAGTTAGCTACTCATACTGAATGTATACATCTCAGGAATAAATATTGAACAACTATAATGACAAAGCAAATCTGTGTGACACGTCGTCTGGCTCGCGTCGGCAGCTTGTGCGCACGGCTAGTTCTGAATTCCGCTCTGAGCCGTTTGGTCCCCTCTGCGCGCACGGTCTCGCCTCTAGGGCGGATGGATGGCTGCATGTC
Organism: Sedum album; assembly: GCA_006409495.1. NCBI lineage: Eukaryota > Viridiplantae > Streptophyta > Magnoliopsida > Saxifragales > Crassulaceae > Sedum > Sedum album. Next base: position 779 of record QZGG01002162.1, read on the forward strand.
TCTAGCTTTGTATTTATATGCTTCATCTAGGCTTCCTAAATTCAAACTAGGAAAGAGATAATCTTTAATTTCTAAAATAGATAATCTTAGATTTCTAAAATAGATAATCTTAGATTCCTAAGTTCAAACTAGGCAATAGATAATCTTAGATTTCTAAGTTCCAACTAGGAAATAGATAATCTTAGATTTCTATCTTTAACCCTAAAATCTCGCATAAAATATATTATGCAGTTTGCAGTGGCACTGTCTCTTCTTACAACTCGTTTTTTACTATCTTCCATTGCAAATCTGAAGTTGAAGTAAACTAGAGAGTTGTAGCCCTTTGAGTCAGCTTTCCATCCATAAAAAGTTCGTTTCCATCCGATCAGTAAAGCAGCGAAGGCCGAAACTGCCTTTTTCGGTATAATGCTCTAAACTATAGCCTTTTAGCTCGTTTTCAACTTGTGCTCCACTTATTCCCTAAAATATAAAACTACACAAAAAGCGTAATCTTATACGAGAAAATATACAAACAAGCATATTGTAAAGGACATAAAATATCATATAAAAGTGTCTTATCAAGTACACTAGCACATTCCTTCAAAGTGAAGCAAACTTGAGTCGAACTTTCAAGTGAATGTTTAATCGTTGAGTTATGCTATATTACACTATTAGAAGTGATAATGAAGTTATTAGTCATACAATCGATCATTTATCATGTTCGTGAAGGCTTTAAAGACGAACTTTAGAGTACACTAGCACTTTGCTTCAAAGTGAAGCAAACTTGAGTCGAACTTTCAAGTGAATGTTTAATCATTGAGTTATGGTATATTACACTATTAGAAGTGATAATGAAGTTATTAGTCATACAATCGATCATTTATCATGTTCGTGAAAGCTTTAAAGACGAACTTTATAGTACACTAGCACTTTGCTTCAAAGTGAAGCAAACTTGAGTCGAACTTTCAAGTGAATGTTTAATCATTGAGTTATGCTATACTACACTATTAGAAGTGATAATGAAGTTATTAGTCATACAATCGACTCATTTATCATGTTCGTGAAGGCTTTAAAGACGAACTTTAGAGTACACTAGCACTTTGCTTCGAAGTGAAGCAAACTTGAGTCGAACTTTCAAGTGAATGTTTAATCGTTGAGTTATGCTATATTACACTATTAGAAGTAATAATGTAGTGATTAGTCATACAATCGACTCATTTATCATGTTCGTAAAGGCTTTAAAGACGAACTTTAGAGTACACTAGCACTTTGCTTGAAAGTGAAGCAAACTTGAGTCGAACTTTCAAGTGAATGTTTAATCGTTGAGTTATGCTATATTACACTATAAGAAGTGATAATGAAGTGATTAGTCAAACAATCGACTCATTTATCATGTTCGTAAAGGCTTTAAAGACGAACTTTAGAGTACACTAGCACTTTGCTTCAAAGTGAAGCAAACTTGAGTCGAACTTTTAAGTGAATGTTTAATCGTTGAGTTATGCTATATTACACTATTAGAAGTGATAATGAATTTATTAGTCATACAATCAATCATTTATCATGTTCGTGAAAGCTTTAAAGACGGACTTTAGAGTACACTAGCACTTTGCTTCAAAGTGAAGCAAACTTGAGTCGAACTTTCAAGTGAATGTTTAATCGTTGAGTTATGCTATATTACACTATTAGAAGTGATAATGATGTGATTAATCATACAATCGACTCATTTATCATGTTCGTAAAGGCTTTAAAAATGAATTTTAGAGTACACTAGCACTTTGCTTCAAAGTGAAGCAACCTTGAGTCGAAGTTTCAAGTGAATGTTTATTCATAAAGTTATGCTATATTATACTATTAGAAGTGATAATGATGTTATTAGTCACACAATCGACTCATTTATCATGTTCGTGAAGGCTTTAAACACGAAGTTTAGAGTACAACACTAGCACTTTGCTTCAAAGTTAAGCAAACTTGATTCGAACTTTCAAGTGAATGTTTAATCTTTATGTTATGCTATATTACACTATTAGAAGTGATAATGAAGTGATTAGTCATACAATCGACTCATTTATCATGTTCGTAAAGGCTTTAAAGACGAACTTTAGAGTACACTAGCACTTTGCTTCAAAGTGAAGCAAACTTGAGTCGAACTTTCAAGTGAATGTTTAATCATTGAATTATGCTATATTACACTATTAGAAGTGATAATAAAGTGATTAGTCAAAAAATCAACTCATTTATCATGTTCGTAAAGGTTTTAATGACGAACTTTAGAGTACACTAGCACTTTGCTTCAAAGTGAAGCAAACTTGAGTCGAACTTTCAATTGAATGTTTAATCGTTGAGTTATTCTATATTACACTATTAGAGGTGATAATGAAGTTATTAGTCACACAATCGATCATTTATCATGTTCGTGAAAGCTTTAAAGACGAACTTTAGAGTACACTAGCACTTTGCTTCAAAGTGAAGCAAACTTGAGTAGAACTTTCAAGTGAATGTTTAATCATTGAGTTATGCTATATTACACTATTAGAAGTGATAATGAAGTTATTAGTCATACAATCGACTCATTTATCATGTTCGTGAAGGCTTTAAAGACGAACTTGAGAGTACACTAGCACTTTGCTTCGAAGTGAAGCAAACTTGAGTCGAACTTTCAAGTGAATGTTTAATCGTTGAGTTATGCTATATTACACTATTAGAAATGATAATGAAATGATTAGTCATACAATCGACTCATTTATCATGTTCGTAAAGGCTTTAAAGACGAACTTTAGAGTACACTAGCACTTTGCTTCAAAGTGAAGCAAACTTGAGTCGAACTTTCAAGTGAATGTTTAATCATTGAGTTATGCTATATTGCACTATTAGAAGTGATAATGAAGTGATTAATCATACAATCGACTCATTTATCATGTTCGTAAAGGCTTTAAAGACGAATTTTAGAGTACAACACTAGCACTTTGCTTCAAAGTGAAGCAACCTTGAGTCGAAGTTTCAAGTGAATGTTTATTCATAAAGTTATGCTATATTATACTATTAGAAGTGATAATGAAGTTATTAGTCACACAATCGACTCATTTATCATGTTCGTGAAGGCTTTAAACACGAAGTTTAGAGTACAACACTAGCACTTTGCTTCAAAGTTAAGCAAACTTGATTCGAACTTTCAAGTGAATGTTCAATCTTTATGTTATGCTATATTACACTATTAGAAGTGATAATGAAGTGATTAGTCATACAATCGATCATTTATCATGTTCGTAAAGGCTTTAAAGACGAACTTTAGAGTACACTAGCACTTTGCTTCAAAGTGAAGCAAACTTGAGTCGAACTTTCAAGTGAATGTTTAATCGTTGGTTTATGCTATATTACACTATTAGAAGTGATAATGAAGTGATTAGTCATACAATCGATCATTTATCATGTCCGTAAAGGCTTTAAAGAGGAACTTTAGAGTACACTAGCACTTTGCTTCAAAGTGAAGCAAACTTGATTCGAACTTTCAAGTAAATGATTAATTGTTGAGTTATGCTCAATTACACTATTAGAAGTGATAATGAAGTTGATGTGGGCCCAAAGCCCAATTTGTTTACTTGTTATATTAGTCCCACATCGCTTTTTATTATGTTTAGCTACAGTTAGTTTCATATAAATAGTTAGCTTAACTTTATGTATTTTCACATCTTTGAATTATTAAAACTTGAGTATTTACTCATTTTCTTCTGGAGGATTCCAGTTATTAATTTGTGAATTTGTCGTTTGACAATTCACGCGGGCTTCTGCTACGTCAGTTGGTAATTAGAGCAGGCTTTTTCCTGGCTTTTTATCACTGATCTTTTAAAACCAAAGTTTTTACTAGCTTCTAGGATTTGCCTAGAGCTACAACAGCAGCGCGTGAGGAGCAGCAGCGGTGCTTGACGAGCAGCAGCGGCGCAACAACATCAGTGACAGAACCCCATGGCAGGCCAAGCAGCAGCGGTGGATTTCAACGCGTTGGCCGAGACGGTGGCTAGACTGAGCGAACAAGTGGTGGCTTTAACAACCGCTATGGCCAATCCTCAAGGAATGGGAGAGGAGCAACACCATAGAAGAAGAGAAGATCAACCACAACGGAGGAGAGGAGCCTCACCCCCTCTACAGATTGAAGAACGATGTGGCCAACCAAGAAGAATTGAATCAGATTCTGTAGATGAACTTGAAGTCGATGAGGTGTCTGAAGCAGGAGAGCAGTATAATCATCATGATTATCGAGTCAAGGCGGATATTCCAATGTTCTTTGGAACGATGGGCATTGAAGACTTTCTGGACTGGCAAATCAAAGTGGACAGATTCTTTGACGTCATGGAAGTACCGGAGAGCAAGCAAGTAAAGATGGTGGTTATCCGATTAAAAAGCACAGCAGCAGTATGGTGGGATAGACTTGTAGCCCTGCGACGTGCGCAACGTAAAGGTCCAGTTAGAACTTGGAGACGCATGCGACAGCTGATGACAGAGAGATTCTTGCCTGAAGAATACGAACAAATCCTATACCGGATGTACATTGACTGTCATCAAGGAAGGAGGAGTGTGACAGAGAGTATACCACGGAATTTCTGCGACTTTCTGAACGTAATGATTAAAAGAGACGGAGAATCAGAAGGTAGCTCGCTACATTAGCGGTTAAAAGGATCGTTGCAGGAAAAGATGGGATTGCAAACTGTTTGGACTGTAGCAGAGGCTTCCAACTTAGCAATGAAGGCAGAATTGATGGAGAAGTCTCCGAAAAACTTTCAAGCTTTCCAACGGTTTCAACCTCGGGATACGGTAGAAGGTGGAAGTACTAAAGATAAAGAGGCAGTAAAGGAGGCACCTTCGACACATAAACCTACAAATCGTGCGAGCGGACCAAGCGGAGCTACAAGACCAAGAACAACAAATCCGTATGCCAAACCATCAGGAGAGAAGTGCTATCGTTGTGGGGGCATAGGACATAAGTCAAATGTTTGTCCATCTAGAGATACTGTTGCTGTCGTTACTCAAATGCTACTGACAGCGATAATGATGATGAATACGCCGGTGTCGAATTTGCTGAGGAAGAGACTGAAGAAAGAGTAATGTTGTGTTGCAGAGGATCTTGTTGTCAGCAAAAGAGGAAGGGCAACGTAAAAATTTATTTAGAGCACACTGTTCTATAAGGAACAAATTGTGCAATCTAATAGTGGATAATGGAAGTACTGAGAATTTAGTTTCTCAGAAATTGGTGGAGTACTTGAAGTTGCCTACAAAACCGCATGAGAAACCATATTCACTAGGTTGGGTGAGTAAGGAAGTCAAGTTCGTGTGTCATTAGTTTGCCTTGTTCCAATTTCGATTGGAAAACATTATCGAGAGGAAGTGTGTTGCGATGTTCTGACATGGACGTGTGTCACGTCTTGTTGGGCCGTCCTTGGCAATACGACAACGATATAACCTATAGGCCGAGATAATGTTTTGTTATTCACTTGGAATGCACATAAGATCGCTGTGCCACCAGTATTGACTTTTGACAAACCGACTGAACTACAAACTCTAATTTCTTGGTGATGTCTCGAAATGATAGGGAGTTGGATGCTGATGTAAAAGAATCAAAATACTTTTGTGTAGTGATGATCAAGGGATTGTTAAGTGCAATAAATGAGGGAGGGGACATCCCATCAAAAGTGGAGGACGTTCTTAGAGATTTTGGTGAACTGATTTCTGAAGAATTACCAAACCATCTTCCCCCGATGCGTGATATTCAGCATCAAATCGATTTGATTCCTGGTGCAAGTCTTCCCAATCTTCCTCACTACCGAATGAGTCCGAAAGAAAAATGAGATCTTAAGAGCGCAAATCGAGGACTTGTTGGAGAAGGTTTTAATCAGAGAAAGCATGAGTCCGTGTGCAGTTCCTGTTCTTCTTGTGCCTAAGAAAGGGAATCAATGGAGGATGTGTGCGATAGTAGGGCTATCAATAAGATAACAATCAAGTATAGGTTTCCAATCCCTCGTTTGGAAGATATGCTTGATGAGTTATCAGGATCTAAAGTATTTTCGAAGATAGACTTACGTAGTGGCTACCATCAAATAAGAATCCGTCCAGGTGATGAGTGGAAGACGGCCTTTAAAAGCAAAGATGGTTTGTACGAGTGGCTAGTTATGCCTTTCGGGTTATCCAACGCCCCTAGCACTTTCATGCGACTCATGAATCAAGTTTGCGACCCTTTATTGGTTCATTTGTCGTTGTCTACTTTGATGATATTTTGATTTACAGCAAAACTGAGGAGGAACACCTGGAGCAGTTGAGACAAGTCTTGCAGACGCTTCAGGAGAACAAGTTGTACGTAAATCTAAAGAAATGCACATTCTGTACCAATAAACTATTATTCTTGGGATTTATTGTAGGTGAAGAGGGAATTCAAGTGGATGAGGAAAAAATACGTGCAATCCGAGAATGGCCAGCTCCAAAGTCAGTAACAGAAGTGCGAAGCTTTCATGGTTTAGCCACTTTTTACAGGAGATTTGTTCGTGATTTCAGCACTATCACTGCACCTATCACAGAATGTTTGAAGAAAGGAAAGTTTCAATGGGGTCCCGCGCAGGAGGCGAGTTTCGCGCTAATCAAAGAGAAGTTGTGTACAACACCGGTTTTAGCACTACCTGATTTTGACAAGATTTTCCAAGTGGAGTGCGATGCTAGTGGAGTTGGCATTGGTGCTGTTTTATCTCAGGAAAAGAGACCGGTTGCCTTTTTCAGCGAAAAACTGAGTGACGCACGTCAAAAATGGAGCACCTACGATCAAGAGTTCTATGCTGTTTATCGAGCCTTGAGGCAGTGGGAGCATTATTTGATTCAACGTGAATTCATTCTTTTCACGGATCATCAAGCGTTGAAGTTTCTTCACAGCCAGAAGGTAATCAACAAGATGCATGCTCGTTGGATTAGCTACTTGCAGAAGTTCCCATTCATCATTCAACACAAGTCTGGAATGCTAAATACAGTCGCTGATGCTTTAAGTAGAAGAGCTTCCTTACTTGTTACGTTGTCTCAAGAAGTTGTGGATTTGAAGAGCTGAAGGAGTTATATGAGGAGGACCCAGATTTCAAGGAGTTGGGCTAAGTGCAAATTTGAACATCCTTGTGCTGATTTCCATATCAAAGATGGCTACCTTTTTAAAGGGGATCAACTATGCATTCCAACTTCATCACTGCGTGAGAAGCTGATACGAGATTTGCACGGTGGAGGTCTAAGTGGTCATTTGGGAGAGACAAGACCATCGCTAGTCTGAAAGAACGGTATCATTGGCCACATTTGAAGAGGGATGTAGGTGCTATTGTGAGGAAGTGTTATACATGTCAAGTATCTAAAGGACAATCTCAAAACACTGGTCTTTATATGCCGTTACCTGTGCCTGATGATATCTGGCAAGATCTTTCAATGGACTTCGTGTTGGGCTTACCTAAGACGCAACGAGGAGTAGACTCGTATTTGTTGTGGTGGACAGATTCTCAAAGATGACGCACTTTATTGCTTGTAGAAAGACATCTGATGCTTCGAACATTGCAAAATTATTTTTCAGAGAAGTTGTTCGTCTACACGGAGTTCCCAAGTCTATCACATCGGATCGTGACACGAAGTTTTTGTCTCATTTTTGGATTACACTATGGAGGATGTTTGGTACAACACTTAATAGGAGTTCGACTGCACATCCGCAAACTGATGGTCAAACTGAGGTGACTAATAGAACGTTGGGAAATATGATTCGCAGCATTTGTGGGGACAAACCTAAGCAGTGGGATTTGGCTTTACCTCAAGTGGAGTTTGCTTACAATAGTGCAACCCATTCTGCTACTGGACGTTCACCATTTTCGATTGTCTATACATCTGTTCCTAACCATGTAGTTGACTTGGTGAAGCTTCCGAAGGGTCATGGAGTTAGTGTGGCAGCGGAGAAGATGGCCAAAGAAGTTCAGGATGTCAAAGAGGTGGTCAAAGCGAAGTTAGAAGCTGTAGGACAAAGAAACAAGGCAGCAGCTGATAAAAAACGTCGTGTGAAGTTATTTGAAGTTGGGGATGATGTTATGGTATTCCTGCGAAAGGAAAGATTTCCAGTTGGTACTTTTAAGAAGTTGCAGCCTAGGAAGTACGGACCATTCAAATTACTAGAAAGATCAACGATAATGCGTATGTGGTGGCATTACCAGATTCCATGAATATTCCAACACTTTCAATGTTGCAGATATTTACGAGTACCATGAAGATGAAGCGTTATATCCTGGAAATAACTCGAGGTCGAGTTCTTCGTAAGTGGGGGAGACTGATGTGGGCCCAAAGCCCAAATTGTTTACTTATTTTATTAGTCCCACATCGCATTTTATTATGTTTAGCTATAGTTAGTTTCATATAAATAGTTAGCTTAACTTTATGTATTTTCACATCTTTGAATTAATAAAACTTGAGTATTTACTCATTTTCTTCTGGAGGATTCCAGTTATTAATTTGTGAATTTGTCGTTTGACAATTCACGCGGGCTTCCGCTACGTCAGAAGTGATAAGTTATACAGTAGACTCATTTATCATGTTCGTGAAGGCTTTAAAGATGAACTTTAGAGTACACTAGCACTTTGCTTCAAAGTTAAGCAAACTTGATTCGAACTTTCAAGTGAATGATTAATCGTTGAGTTATGCTATATTACACTATTAGAAGTGATATTGAAGTGATTAGTCATACAATCGACTCATTTATCATGTTCGTAAAGGCTTTAAAGACGAACTTTCGAGTACACTAGCACTTTGCTTCAAAGTGACGCAAACTTGAGTCAAACTTTCAAGTGAATGTTTAATCATTGAGTTATGCTATATTACACTATTAAAAGTAATAATGAAGTGATAAGTCATACAATCGACTCATTTATCATGTTCGTGAAGGCTTTAAATGTGAACTTTAGAGTACACTGGCACTTTGCTTCAAAGTGAAGCAAACTTGAGTCGAACTTTCAAGTGAATGTTTAATCATTGAGTTATGCTTTAATACACTATTATAAGTGATAATGAAGTGATTGGTCATACAATCTACTCATTTATCATGTTCGTGAAGGCTTTAAAGACGAACTTTCGAGTACACTAGCGCGTTGCTTCAACGTGAAGCAAACTTGAGTCGAACTTTCAAGTGAATGCTTAATCGTTGAGTAATGCTATATTACACTATTAGAAGTGATAATGTAGTGATTAGTCATACAATCGACTCATTTATCATGTTCGTAAAGGCTTTAAAGACGAACTTTAGAGTACACTAGCAGTTTGCTTCAAAGTGAAGCAAACTTGAGTCGAACTTTCAAGTGAATGTTTAATCATTGATTTATGCTACATTACACTATTAGAAGTGACAATGAAGTTATTAGTCATACAGTCGACTCATTTATCATGTTCGTGAAGGCTTTAAAGACGAACTTTAGAGTACACTAGCACTTTGCTTCAAAGTGAAGCAAACTTGAGTCGAACTTTCAAGTGAATGTTTAATCGTTAATTTATGCTATATTACACTATTAGAAGTGATAATGAAGTTATTAATCATGCAATCGACTTATTTATTATGTTCATGAAGGCTTTAAAGACGAACTTTAGAGTACACCAGCACTTTGCTTCAAAGTGAAGCAAACTTGATTTGAACTTTCAAGTGAATGATTAATTGTTGAGTTATGCTCTATTACACTATTAGAAGTGATAATGAAGTGATAAGTCATACAGTCGACTCATTTATCATGTTCGTGAAGGCTTTAAAGACGAACTTTAGAGTACACTAGCACTTTGCTTCAAAGTTAAGCAAACTTGATTCGAACTTTCAAGTGAATGATTAATCGTTGAGTTATGCTATATTACACTATTAGAAGTGATATTGAAGTGATTAGTCATACAATCGACTCATTTATCATGTTCGTAAAGGCTTTAAAGACGAACTTTAGAGTACACTAGCACTTTGCTTCAAAGTGACGCAAACTTGAGTCAAACTTTCAAGTGAATGTTTAATCATTGAGTTATGCTATATTACACTATTAAAAGTGATAATGAAGTGATAAGTCATACAATCGACTCATTTATCATGTTCGTGAAAGCTTTAAATATGAACTTTAGAGTACACTGGCACTTTGCTTCAAAGTGAAGCAAACTTGAGTCGAACTTTCAAGTGAATGTTTAATCATTGAGTTATGCTTTAATACACTATTATAAGTGATAATAAAGTGATTGGTCATACAATCTACTCATTTATCATGTTCGTGAAGGCTTTAAAGACGAACTTTCGAGTACACTAGCGCGTTGCTTCAACATGAAGCAAACTTGAGTCGAACTTTCAAGTGAATGCTTAATCGTTGAGTAATGCTATATTACACTATTAGAAGTGATAATGTAGTGATTAGTCATACAATCGACTCATTTATCATGTTCGTAAAGGCTTTAAAGACGAACTTTAAAGTATACTAGCACTTTGCTTCAAAGTGAAGCAAACTTGAGTCGAACTTTCAAGTGAATGTTTAATAGTTGAGTTATGCTATATTACACTATTAGATGTGATAATGTAGTGATTAGTCATACAATCGACTCATTTATAATGTACGTAAAGGCTTTAAAGACGAACTTTAGAGTACACTAGCACTTTGCTTCAAAGTGAAGCAAACTTGAGTCGTAGTTTCAACTGAATGTTTAATCGGTTATTTATGCTATATTACACTATTAGAAGTGATATTGTAGTGATTAGTCATACAATCGACTCATTTATCATGTTCGTGAAGGCTTTAAAGACGAACTTTAGAGTGCATAAGCACTTTGCTTCAAAGTGAAGCAAACTTGATTCAAACTTTCAAGTGAATGTTTAATCGTTATGTAATGCTATATTACATTATTAGTGGTGATAATGAAGTTATTAGTCATACAGTAGACTCATTTATCATGTTGTTGAAGGCTTTAAAGACGAACTTTAGAGTAAACTAGCACTTTCCTTCTAAGTGAAGCAAACTTGATTCGAACTTTCAAGTGAATGTTTAATTGTTATGTAATGCTATATTACACTATTAGAAGTGATAATGAATTTATTAGTCATATAGTAGACTCATTTATCATGTTGTTGAAGGCTTTAAATACGAACTTTAGAGTACACTAGCAGTTTCCTTCAAAGTGAAGCAAACTTGATTCGAACTTTCAAGTGAATATTTAATCCTTATGTAATGCTATATTACACTATTAGAAGTGATAATGAAGTGATTAGTCATACAATCGACTCATTTATCATGTTCGTAAAGGCTTTAAAGACGAACTTTCGAGTACACTAGCACTTTGCTTCAAAGTGAAGCAAACTTGAGTCGAACTTTTAAGTGAATGTTTAATCATTGAGTTATGTTATATTACACTATTAGAAGTGATAATGTAGTGATTAGTCATACAATCGACTCATTGATTATGTTCGTGAAGGCTTTAAAGAGGAACTTTAGAGTACACTAGCACTTTGCTTCAAAGTGAAGCAAACTTGATTCGAACTTTCAAGTGAATGTTTAATCGTTATGTAATGCTATATTACACTATTAGAAGTGATAATGAAGTTATTAGTCATACAGTCGACTCATTTATCATGTTCTTGAAGACTTTAAAGACGAACTTTAGAGTACAATAGCACTTTTCTTCAAAGTGAAGCAAACTTGATTTGAACTTTCAAGTGAATGTTTAATCGTTATGTAATGCAATATTACACTATTAGAAGTGATAATGTAGTGATAAGTCATACAGTCAACTCATTTATCATGTTCGCGAAGGCTTTAAAGACGAACTTTAGAGTACACTAGCAGTTTGCTTCAAAGTGAAGCAAACTTGTATCGAAATTTCAAATGAATGTTTAATCGTTGAATTATGCTATATTACACTATTTATTTATTTTTATTTAAAAAAAACTGGACGGTGCCAGCAATTTTATTAAAATTATTCGAAGAGCCCGAATCGTGGCTAATACAAAAGGTTAGCCTAATAGCTTCAATTAAACATACTTAAAAGAAGCTTGGAGGCTAAACCAAAATAAAACAAAAATCAGATTTCCGGCCGACAAACCGGCAGGAAATCCCATAAAAACAGGTTGAGCCCACAAGACGGACACTAACCACATGCTGAACCCACACTTCGGGAACTAGCATGATAATCTCAAAAACTAAAAAGCTATGCTGACTCCTCATCACATGAAGGAAGTGTCGTATATTAAATGAGACTATATGTGTAAGAACAAAGCAAGTATAAAAGATGCTATAGAAGTATATCATCCCTGACCTGTATGATGTTTGTATGATGCCAACCTTCATTACTCCACTTACCCAAATGCAAAGTGTCCGCACTCAAGCTCCGCTGAACAGAAATGGGGAGATATTTGAGCTGATAGAGCAACAAAGGTCTCCTCACCGCATAAGCAAGGCATATGGCTGCCTGATTTGCAGAGGTGCTCACCCTTCTAGTCTTGAATGTCCAATACTCCTCTTTTAACTTTCTGATGCCTTGAGACACTCTCCAATGCCTCATTTCCAAGTTAGAGCTTTGAACACAAGCCACACGCATGCCAAGAACCTCAGCTTGATTGAAGACTGCCTCTAAAGCTTGGAGAAATTCTTTAGCACTCTCTGTCTTAGCAATAGATATAATCTAAGCAGGAAACCCCCTTTTTCATTTCTAAATAAGGTTGCAGCCAAAATATCATGACCATGAGATATGCAAGCAATGTTCACATTAATACCAAGTTCACCTGGTTCCCAAACCTCCCAAGCTAGCCGTAAGTATTTGGAAGGACTTATATCAAAAAAGTTAATGCAAACTCTATCACAATTATCAACTTTCCCAACCGGAATGAGCCGACCAAGATAATCAGACCATTTCATAATTTTAGAAACCAGATTCTAGGGGTTTCTACCATGTCTCACATCATTTCTGGTATTCCAAATGAAGTGATAATGAAGTGATTAGTCATACAATCGACTCATTTATCATGTTCGTAAAGGCTTTAAAGACGAACTTTAGAATACACTAGCACTTTGCTTCAAAGTTAAGCAACCTTGATTCGAACTTCCAAGTGAATGTTTAATCATTGAGTTATGCTATATTACACTATTTGAAGTGATAATGAAGTTATTAGTCATACAATCGATCATTTATCATGTTCGTGAAGGCTTTAAAGACGAACTTTAGAGTACACTAGCACTTTGCTTCAAAGTTAATCAAACTTGATTCGAACTTTCAAGTGAATGATTAATCATTAAGTTATGCTATATTACACTATTAGAAGTGATAATGAAGTGATTAGTCATAAATCGACTCATTTATCATGTTCGTGAAGGCTTTAAAGACGAACTTTAGAGTACACTAGCACTTTGCTTCAAAGTGAAGCAAACTTGATTCGAACTTTCAAGTGAATGATTAATCGTTGAGTTATGCTCTATTACACTATTAGAAGTGATAATGAAGTGATAATGAAGTGATAAGTCATACAATCGACTCATTTATCTTGTTCGTAAAGGCTTTAAAGACGAACTTTAGAGTGCACTAGCACTTTGCTTCATAGTGAAGCAAACTTGATTCGAAATTTTAAGTGAATGTTTAATCGTTATGTAATGCTATATTATACTATTTGAAGTAGTAATGAAGTTATTAGTCATACAATCGACTCATTTATCATGTTCGTGAAGGCTTTAAAGACGAACTTTAGAGTACTCTAGCACTTTGCTTTAAAGTGAAACAAACTTGATTTGAACTTTCAAGTGTATCGTTTAATCGTTGAACTACGCTCTATTACACTATTAGAAGTGATAATGAAGTTATTAGTCATACACTCGACTCATTTATCATGTTCGTAAAAGCTCTAAACACGAACTTTAGAGTACACTTGCACTTTGCTTCAAATTTAAGCAAACTTGATTCAAACTTTCAAGTGAATGTTTAATCGTTAAATTATGCTATATTACACTATTAGAAGTGATAATGAAGTGATTAGTCATACACTCGACTCATTGAGTTATGTTCGTGAAGGCTTTAAAGACGAACTTTAGAGTACACTAGCACTTTGCTTCAAAGTGAAGCAAACTTGTATCGAACTTTCAAATGAATGTTTAATCGTTATGTTATGCTATAATACACTATTGGAAGTGATAATGAAGTTATTAGTCATACAATCGATCATTTATCATGTTCATGAAGGCTTTAAAGACGAACTTTAGAGTACACTTGCACGTTTCTTCAAATTGAAGCAAACTTGAGTCGAACTTTCAAGTGAATGTAGTGATAAGTCATACAGTCGACTCATTTATCATGTTCGTGAAGGATTTTTAGACGAACTTTATAGTACACTAGCACTTTGCTACAAAGTGAAGCAAACTTGTATCGAACTTTCAAGTGAATGTTTCATCATTGAGTTATGCTATATTACACTATTAGAAGTGATAATGAAGTGATTAGTCATACAATCGACTCATTTATCATCTTCGTAAAGGCTTTAAAGACGAACTTTAGAATACACTAGCACTTTGCTTCAATGTTAAGCAAACTTGATTCGAACATTCAAGTGAATGATTAATCATTGAGTTATGCTCTATTACACTATTAGAAGTGATAATGAAGTGATAAGTCATACAGTCGACTCATTTATCATGTTCGTGAAGGCTTTAAAGACGAACTTTAGAGTACACTAGCACTTTGCTTCAAACTGAAGCACACTTGAGTCGAGTTTTTAAGTGAATGTTTAATCGTTGAGTTATGCTATATTACACTATTAGAAGTGATAATGTAGTGATTAGTCATACAATCAACTCATTTATCATGTTCGTGAAGGCTTTAAAGACGAACTTTAGAGTACATTAGCACTTTGCTTCAAAGTGAAGCAAACTTGATTCAAACTTTCAAGTGAATGTTTAATCGTTATGTAATGCTATATTACACTATTAGAGGTGATAATGAAGTTATTAGTCATACAGTAGACTCATTTATCATGTTGTTGAAGGCTTTAAAGACAAACTTTAGAGTAAACTAGCACTTTCCTTCAAAGTGAAGCAAACTTGAATCGAACTTTCAAGTGAATGATTAATCGTTGAGTTATGCTCTATTACACTATTAGAAGTGATAATGAAGTGATAAGTCATACAATCGACTCATTTATCATGTTCGTAAAGACTTTAAAGACGAACTTTAGAGTGCACTAGCACTTTGCTTCAAAGTTAAGCAACCTTGATTCGAACTTCCAAGTGAATGTTTAATCATTGAGTTATGCTATATTACACTATTAGAAGTGATAATGAAGTTATTAGTCATACAATCGATCATTTATCATGTTCGTGAAGGCTTTAAAGACGAACATTAGAGTACATTAGCACTTTGCTTCAAAGTGAAGCAAACTTGATTCAAACTTTCAAGTGAATGTTTAATCGTTATGTATGCTATATTACACTATTAGAAGTGATAATGAAGTTATTAGTCATACAATCGACTCATTTATCATGTTGTTGAAGGCTTTAAAGACGAACTTTAGAGTACACTAGCACTTTGCTTCAAAGTGAAGCAAACTTGATTCGAACTTTCAAGTGAATGATTAATCGTTGAGTTATGCTCTATTACACTATTAGAAGTGATAATGAAGTGATAAGTCATACAATCGACTCATTTATCATGTTCGTAAAGGCTTTAAAGACGAACTTTAGAGTGCACTAGCACTTTGCTTCAAAGTGAAGCAAACTTGATTCGAATTTTCAAGTGAATGTTTAATCGTTATGTAATGCTATATTACACTATTGAAGTAATAATGAAGTATTAGTCATACTGTCGACTCATTTATCATGTTCTTGAAGGCTTTAAAGACGAACTTTAGAGTACACTAGCACTTTGCTTAAAGTAAGCAAACTTGATTTGAACTTTCAAGTGAATGTTTAATCGTTACTATGCTCTATTACACTATTAGAAGTGATAATGAAGTATTAGTCATACAGTCGACTCATTTATCATGTTCGTAAAAGCTTTAAAGACGAACTTTAGAGTACACTAGCACTTTGCTTCAAAGTAAGCAAACTTGATTCGAACTTTCAAGTGAATGTTTAATCGTTATTATGCTATATTACACTATTAGAAGTGATAATGAAGTGATTAGTCATACAATCGACTCATTTATCATGTTCGTGAAGGCTTTAAAGACGAACTTTAGAGTACACTAGCACTTTGCTTCAAAGTGAAGCAAACTTGATTCGAACTTTCAAGTGAATGTTTAATCGTTATGTAATACTATATTACACTATTAGAAGTGATAATGTAGTGATAAGTCATACAGCCGACTCATTTATCATGTTCGTGAAGGATTTTTAGACGAACTTTATAGTACACTAGCACTTTGCTACAAAGTGAAGCAAACTTGTATCGAACTTTCAAGTGAATGTTTAATCATTGAGTTATGCTATATTACACTATTAGAAGTGATAATGAAGTGATTAGTCATACAATCGACTCATTTATCATCTTCGTAAAGGCTTTAAAGACGAACTTTAATACACTAGCACTTTGCTTCAAAGTTAAGCAAACTTGATTCGAACATTCAAGTGAATGATTAATCATTGAGTTATGCTCTATTACACTATTAGAAGTGATAATGAAGTGATAAGTCATACAGTCGACTCATTTATCATGTTCGTGAAGGCTTTAAAGACGAACTTTAGAGTACACTAGCACTTTGCTTCAAAGTAAGCAAACTTGATTCGAACTTTCAAGTGAATGTTTAATCGTTGAGTTATGCTATATTACACTATTAGAAGTGATAATGTAGTGATTAGTCATACAATCGACTCATTTATCATGTTCGTGAAGGCTTTAAAGACGAACTTTAGAGTACATTAGCACTTTGCTTCAAAGTGAAGCAAACTTGATTCAAACTTTCAAGTGAATGTTTAATCGTTATGTAATGCTATATTACACTATTAGAGGTGATAATGAAGTTATTAGTCATACAGTAGACTCATTTATCATGTTGTTGAAGGCTTTAAAGACGAACTTTAGAGTAAACTAGCACTTTGCTTCAAAGTGAAGCAAACTTGATTCGAACTTTCAAGTGAATGTTTAATCGTTGAGTTATGCTATATTACACTATTAGAAGTGATAATGTTGTGATTAGTCATACAATCAACTCATTTATCATGTTGTTGAAGGCTTTAAAGACGAACTTTAGAGTACACTAGCACTTTGCTTCAAAGTGAAGCAAACTTGAGTCGAACTTTCAAGTGAATGATTAATCGTTGAGTTATGCTCTATTACACTATTAGAAGTGATAATGAATGATAGTCATACAATCGACTCATTTATCATGTTCGTAGAGGCTTTAAAGACGAACTTTAGAGTACACTAGCACTTTGCTTCAAAGTAAGCAAACTTGATTCGAACTTTCAAGTGAATGATTAATCGTTGAGTTATGCTCTATTACACTATTAGAAGTGATAATGAAGTGATTAGTCATACAGTCGACTCATTTATCATGTGAAGGCTTTAAAGACGAACTTTAGAGTACACTAGCACTTGCTTCAAAGTGAAGCAAACTTGATTCGAACTTTCAAGTGAATGTTTAATCATTGAGTTATGCTATATTACACTATTAGAAGTGATAATGAATGATTAGTCATACATCGACTCATTTACATGTCGTGAAGGCTTTAAAGACGAACTTTAGAGTACACTAGCACTTTGCTTCAAAGTGAAGCAAACTTGAGTCGAACTTTCAAGTGAATGATTAATCATTGAGTTTTGCTCTATTACACTATTAGAAGTGATAATGAAGTGATAGTCATACAATCGACTCATTTATCATGTTCGTAAAGGCTTTAAAGACGAACTTTAGAGTACACTAGCACTTTGCTTCAGTAAGCAAACTTGATTCGAACTTTCAAGTGAATGATTAATCGTTGATTTATGCTCTATTACACTATTAGAAGTGATAATAAGTGATTAGTCATACAATCGACTATTTATCATGTTCGTAAGCTTTAAAGACGAACTTTAGAGTACACTAGCACTTTGCTTCAAAGTGAAGCAAACTTGAGTCGAACTTTCAAGTGAATGTTTAATCATTGAGTTATGCTATATTACACTATTAGAAGTGATAATGAAGTTATTAGTCATACAATCGATCATTTATCATGTTCGTGAAGGCTTTAAAGACGAACTTTAGAGTACACTAGCACTTTGCTTCAAAGTGAAGCAAACTTGAGTCGAACTTTCGAGTGAATGTTTAATCATTGAGTTATGCTATATTACACTATTAGAAGTGATAATGAAGTGATTAGTCATACAATCGACTCATTTATCATGTTCGTAAAGGCTTTAAAGACGAACTTTAGAGTACACTAGCACTTTGCTTCAAAGTGAAGCAAACTTGATTCGAATTCAAGTGAATGATTAATCGTTGAGTTATGCTCTATTACACTATTAGAAGTGATAATGAAGTTATTAAGTCATACAGTCGACTCATTTATCATGTTCGCGAAGGCTTTAAAGACGAACTTTAGAGTACACTAGCACTTTGCTTCAAAGTGAAGCAAACTTGATTCGAACTTTCAAGTGAATGTTTAATCATTATGTAATGCTATATTACACTATTAGAAGTGATAATGTAGTATTAGTCATACAGTCGACTCATTTATCATGTTCTTGAAGGCTTTAAAGACGAACTTTAGAGTACAATAGCACTTTTCTTCAAAGTGAAGCAAACTTGATTTGAACTTTCAAGTGAATGTTTAATCGTTATGTAATGCTATATTACACTATTAGAAGCGATAATGTAGTGATAAGTCATACAGTCGACTCATTTATCATGTTCGCGAAGGCTTTAAAGACGAACTTTAGAGTACACTAGCAGTTTGCTTCAAAGTGAAGCAAACTTGTATCGAACTTTCAAGTGAATGTTTAATCGTTGAGTTATGCTATATTACACTATTTATTTACTTTTATTTAAAAAAAACTGGACGGTGCCTGCAATTTTATTAAAATGATTCGAAGAGCCCGAATCGTGGCTAATACAAAAGATTAGCCTAAAAGCTTCAATTAAACATACTTAAAAGAAGCTTGGAGGCTAACCAAAATAAAACAAAAATCAGATTTCCGGCCGACAAACCGGCAGGAAATCCCATAAAAACAGGTTGAGCCCACAAGACGGACACTAACCACATGCTGAACCCACACTTCGGGAACTAGCATGATAATCTCAAAAACTAAAAAGCTATGCTGACTCCTCATCACATGAAGGAAGTGCCGGATATTAAATGAGACTATATGTGTAAGATAAAGCAAGTATAAAAGATACTATAGAAGTATATCATCCCTGACCTGTATGATGTTTGTATGATGCCAACCTTCATTACTCCACTTACCCAAATGCAAAGTGTCCGCACTCAAGCTCCGCTGAACAGAAATGGGGCGATCTTTGAGCTGATAGAGCAACAAAGGTCTCCTCACCGCATAAGCAAGGCATATGGCTGCCTGATTTGCAGAGGTGCTCACCCTTCTAGTCTTGAATGTCCAATACTCCTCTTTTAACTTTCTGATGCCTTGAGACACTCTCCAATGCCTCATTTCTAAGTTAGAGCTTTGAACACAAGCCACACGCATGCCAAGAACCTCAGCTTGATTGAAGACTGCCTCTAAAGCTTGGAGAAATTCTTTAGCACTCTCTGTCTTAGCAATAGATATAATCTGAGCAAGCAGGAAACCCCCTTTTTCATTTTTAAATAAGGTTGCAGCCAAAATATTCTGACCATGAGATATGCAAGCAATGTTCACATTAATACCAAGTTCACCTGGTTCCCAAACCTCCCATGCTAGCTGTAAGTATTTGGAAGGACTTATATAAAAAAGTTCATGCAAACTCTGTCACAATTATCAACTTTCCCAACCGGAATGAGCCTACCAAGATAATCAGACCATTTCATAATTTTAGAAACCAATTTCTAAGGGTTTCTACCATGTCTCACATCATTTCTGGTATTCCAAATGAAGTGATTAGTCATACAATCGACTCATTTATCATGTTCGTAAAGGCTTTAAAGACGAACTTTAGCACTTTGCTTCAAAGTTAAGCAACCTTGATTCAATCTTTCAAGTGAATGTTTAATCATTGAGTTATGCTATATTACACTATTAGAAGTGATAATGAATTTATTAGTCATACAATCGATCATTTATCATGTTCGTGAAGGCTTTAAAGATGAACTTTAGAGTACACTAGCACTTTGCTTCAAAGTTAATCAAACTTGATTCGAACTTTCAAGTGAATGATTAATCATTAAGTTATGCTATATTACACTATTAGAAGTGATAATGAAGTGATTAGTCATACAATCGACTCATTTATCATGTTCGTGAAGGCTTTAAAGACGAACTCTAGAATACACTAGCACTTTGCTTCAAAGTGAAGCTAACTTGAGTCGAACTTTGAAGTGAATGTTTAATCGTTGAGTTATGCTGTATTACACTATTAGAAGTGATAATGAAATGATTAGTCATACAGTCAACTCATTTATCATGTTCTTGAAGGCTTTAAAGACGAACTTTAGAGTACACTAGCACTTTGCTTCAAAGTGAAGCAAACTTGATTCGAACTTTCAAGTGAATGATTAATCGTTGAGTTATGCTCTATTACACTATTAGAAGTGATAATGAAGTGATAAGTCATACAATCGACTCATTTATCATGTTCGTAAAGGCTTTAAAGACGAACTTTAGAGTGCACTAGCACTTTGCTTCAAAGTGAAGCAAACTTGATTCGAAATTTTAAGTAAATGTTTAATCGTTATGTAATGCTATATTACACTATTTGAAGTGATAATGAAGTTATTAGTCATACAGTCGACTCATTTATCATGTTCTCGAAGGCTTTAAGACGAACTTTAGAGTACTCTAGCACTTTGCTTTAAAGTGAAACAAACTTGATTTGAACTTTCAAGTGTATCATTTAATCGTTGAACTATGCTCTATTACACTATTAGAAGTGATAATGAAGTTATTAGTCATACAGTCGACTCATTTATCATGTTCGTAAAAGCTCTAAACACGAACTTTAGAGTACACTTGCACTTTGCTTCAAAGTTAAGCAAACTTGATTCGAACTTTCAAGTGAATGTTTAATCGTTATGTAATGCTATATTACACTATTAGAAGTGATAATGAAGTTATTAGTCATACAGTCGAGTCATTTATCATGTTCTTGAAGGCTTTAAAGACGAACTTTAGAGTACAATAACACTTTTCTTCAAAGTGAAGCAAACATGATTTGAACTTTCAAGTGAATGTTTAATCGTTTTGTAATGCCATATTACACTATTAGAAGTGATAATGTAGTGATAAGTCATACAGTCGACTCATTTATCATGTTCGTGAAGGCTTTAAAGACGAACTTTAGTACACTAGCGGTTTGCTTCAAAGTGAAGCAAACTTGTATCGAACTTTCAAGTGAATGTTTAATCGTTGAGTTATGCTATATTACACGATTTATTTATTTTTATTTAAAAAAATGGACGGTGCCAGCAATTTTATTAAAATGATTCGAAGAGCCCGAATCGTGGCTAATACAAAATATTAGCTTAAAAGCTTCAATTAAACATACTTAAAAGAAGCTTGGAGGCTAAACCAAAATAAAACAAAAATCAGATTTCCGGCCGACAAACCGGCAGGAAATCCCATAAAAACAGGTTGAGCCCACAAGACGGACACTAACCACATGCTGAACCCACACTTCGGGAACTAGCATGATAATCTCAAAAACTAAAAAGCTATGCTGACTCCTCATCACATAAAGGAAGTGCCGGTTATTAAATGAGACTATATGTGTAAGAACAAAGCAAGTATAAAAGATGCTATAGAAGTATATCATCCCTGACCTATATGATGTTTGTATGATGCCAACCTTCATTACTCCACTTACCCAAATGCAAAGTGTCCACACTCAAGCTCCGCTGAACAGGAATGGGGAGATCTTTGAGCTGATAGAGCAACAAAGGTCTCCTCACCGCATAAGCAAGGCATATGGCTGCCTGATTTGCAGAGGTGACGTCACTAGGCGATAGACAACACCGGAGACGATGATAGCTTTTTTGTCGGCTTCTGCCGATTAACTTCATCTGGCCGAGATGGCCTCTCTCACTCATTCCAAATCTAAGCCACCCGATCTTGGGGCATCGGCTGAAATAATTTCTCAGGCCCCACGACCATCATTTGCTGAGAAGGTTGCGGGCGAACGCCCACGGCTTCGGCCTCGTTTTGCCCCTCTTTCCCTCCCGTCCAGACAGGTAGGTGTGAAAGATGGAAGACCTTCGATTGGCTTCTCTAGCGCGGAGGTAGGGGCTTGTGAGAAGCGATTTGTTCATTCGCTAATTGCGAAATTTACAGTTGGGCGTCCTAACCTAGCGGAGATTCAAAGGGCGTTCCAAGCAAATTGGCAGATTACAGGCCGAGCGTCTATAAGTGAAATTTGGGATAGTAGACATGTTCTCATTATTCTGGATTCTGAAGAGGATGTCAGGGTTGCCCTCTCTTCCTCACTCAGAAAGATTGGACATGCCTTCTTTAGGCTCTTCCGCTGGAGAGCTGAATATGATCCAAGAAAGGAATCCACTTTCACTAGCATATGGGTACGTCTTCCAGGCCTCCCAATTTCCATATATGACAGTGCTTTTATAGAAGCAATAGTTTCTACTTTTGGATATTTTGTAAGTGTGGATGCTCGTACAAAGGCATGTGTTTCGGTTAAGTTTGCGCGAGCTTGTGTGGAGCTGGATGTTACACAACCAATCCCTGATTCTGTATGGATTAGTTTACCGGATAACCGTGGTTATTGGCAGAAGATTGAGATTGAGTCAAAGCTAGATTACTGCTCTAAATGCAAGATACATGGGCATTCTTTGGCGGTCTGTCGCAAGAAGAAATCTAATATTCCTCAACAGCATGAGAATATACAAAAAAGGGAAGTATCAAAGGATGGAAACAAATCCTTTTCTGTTACTATACCCGGAAGGAATACACATGAAGAGGGTGGAACAGAGACGCAATGGAAGTATGTTGAAACCAGGAAATCAAAAAAGGGTAAGGATCCGGTTAGAGGTGATGAGCAAGGAAATCTGGCTCCCTTGGATAAAAATCTTGAGGAGGATAAAATGGAAGGTGAGTCTAGTATGAGGGATGAAGGGTCTGCTCCCTCAATGGATAAAGATCATATAAATCACTCTGATTTAGCTATTGTTCTCTTTGAACCTGAGGAGGTGAGAAATCAGGTTGACAACCCAGTTAGCAAGAATGCTACTATATCTAGCAATCACAACGACCATCTCGTTGACTCTGATGTGCGCAATATTAGTAAAGTCAGTACCAAGGAAGATGTCATCCCCAATGACTTATCCTTGGCTGAGTTGCGTCTTCGAAACTCTGATACTGCTTATGGCTCGATAAGTGACCATGGCCAATCTGGTTTTGATGAAAGGGAGGATAACAATAGATTTCTTGAGCGTAATTTGCATAATGGTGAGGGTAGGTTATCCAAAGCGCTGAGAGCGTGTATAATCCCAGGTAGCAAACACTGCCTCCAGAAAGACTCATCATGATTAATTGCATCAGTTGGAATGCTCGGGGTATCTATAATCGAGGTACCATCAGTTTTATTAAACATCTTTTACTTAAGCCTAATATCTCTTTCTTTGTTGTGCTTGAACCTAAATCTCAGGTTAAAAATATCTTAGTGACTGCTAGGAAGTTGGGTTTCTCCAGCTTTCTTCATGGTCATCCTAATAATGTTCACATGTGGCTTTTTTGGAATGATTCTATTGATGTTACAGTCTTGAACACCAGAGCTCAGTATATAACTTGTTTGATTACTCATCGGGAGACGGACATCTCTTTGCACTGGCAGTAGTTTATGCATCGTATTGCCTTCAGGAACGGTCAAAGATGTGGAATGATCTTTCCTTAGACCTTTCTACTGATTTGCACCCCTGGATTCTTATGGGAGACTTCAATGCCATTACTCAATATGAGGAAAAACAGGGAGGTCGCCAATTTGGAGTAAGATCTGCGTTAGAATTTAATAGTTTCATTACAGACAACAGCCTTGTTGATGCGGGTTTTTCAGGAAACAAATACACTTGGTCTAACAATCAGCAGGGGAGTAAACGTATTTGGATGAGGCTCGACAGGGTGCTCATCAATGGTTTAACTCTAGCTAATTTTCCTGATATTAGAGTGTCTCACTTACCCCGGGTTCAATCAGACCATTGCCCGCTGCTAATCACTTTCAAGGATAAGGAAGTGGCTCAGAGCATATTTACCTTCAATCCAGCTTGGGTGAGACATCCTGACTTGCGATCTTTCATCCGTTGTGAATGGGAGGGGAGGCTGCATCTAAATCCCCTGATAAACTGTCATCAGAAATTAAAAAAACTCTGTTCTGCTCTTCGTAAATGGAATTGGTCTGTTTTTGGAGATATCAACAAAAGAATCAGGGACCTGACAAAAACCATGGAGGATATTGAGTCTAGTATGCATACCCAGGAAGAATCTCCAGAGTGTGATAGAGTTTTTTGCGCAACTCAAAGCTTCTCAATGACGCCCTGGTTGATCGCCAACTTTTTCTGGACTCCAAGGCCCGGGTTGGTTGGCTCCGGGATGGTGATAGAAACACCAGTTTTTTTCATGCTGCTATTAAAATCAGAAGATCTTATAACTCTTTCAATCTTGCTCTCCCATCTGGGGACCTTTCGGATGATAGGGAGTATATTGGGGGGAAGGCAGTAGACTATTTTCAGAACCTCCTGGGGGAATTTTCTGCTGTTCCAGAGACTAACTTCTTCTCTAATTGTGATCCTTTCATAACTCAGGAACACAATGCAGTCTTATGTTCTATCCCATCTCCTGAGGAAGTTGAAGGTGCGGTTCGTAGTCTGCCAAGGTCCAGCGCACCGGGTCCGGATGGTTTTACAGGAATCTTTTTCAACTCTTTCTGGGAGATCATTGGTGACGACGTGGTTGAGGCAGTTCAGTTCTTCTTCAAAGGCGCTCCCCTCCCAAAAGCTCTCTCATCTACTATATTAACCTTGATCCCAAAGGTTAAAAATGCTACTTCTCTCGATCAGGTTCGCCCTATTAGCCTGTGCAATTATCTGCATAAAGTTATTTCTAAGATTTTGAATGATCGTATCACTCCTTTTCTGAGTCATGTTGGGGGAGAGCAATCTGGATTCATCCCTAGGAGGTCTATCCATCATTCTATCGCCTTAGCTCATGATTTAGTGTTTGATATCAACAAAAAGGTTCATGGAGGCAATCTGGCAGTAAAGTTGGATATGTCTAAGGCATACGACCGGCTGTCTTGGTTATTCCTGATTAGGGGAATGAGAGCTCTGGGTTTCTCGGAAGGTTTTTGTGACCTGATCTATAGGTCCATCAGTAATTGTTGGTATTCTATAAGGCTTCGAGGGAAAAACTTTGGATACTTTAAGTCTAATAGAGGGGTGAGGCAAGGAGATCCTCTATCTCCAACTCTCTTCATCATTGCGATGAAGTTTTTGACTCGTATGCTGAACAAAGCTAGTAACCGGGAGGAGGGCTCATGCCTTTCTGGTCATCGAGGAAAGCTATCGAGATCAGCCATGTTTTGTATGCTGACGATATTATGATCTTTACAATGGAGGGAGGTCATCTTTCTCAACTTTGCTGAATATTCTTCGTTCTTTCTGTGATAATTCTGGGCAAGTGTTGCAAGCCAGCAAGAGCAAGATCTTCTTTGGGAAATTTATCAGTGATCCCATAAGGGACTACCTTCTTAGGCTTTCTGGTTTTTCCCGGGGTACCTTCCCTGTAGTTCATTTGGGAGTCCCTCTTTTCCCAGGGTCCCCTAAAATTGCTTTCTTCCAAGGTCTCATTGATAAAATCAGTGCTCGCCTTACCGGTTGGATGCGGAACTTTCTTTCGTTGGGTGGCCGGATAACTCTGATAAATCATGTTCTCCTCTCTATCCCTATTCATAGTATCTCAGCTTTACCAGTCCCTAAAGGTACTTTACACAGGATTAATCAGATGATATGTAACTTCTTGTGGGATAAAGGTGTTGAAGGCGCAAGCACTGGGTTAACTGGAATTCAGTTTGCAGTCCTCTAAAGGCCGGTGGTCTAGGAATAAGACCGTTGAAGAAGATGCATACAGCTCTTCATGCAAAGTTGGCTTGGCATTTCCTTACTGGTTCATCTCTATGGGCTAGTCATGCGAGGAGCAGGTTCAAGATGGGAGGTAGAGGATCTGGTTTATGGAAGAAGTTGTCGCCCCTGATTTGTAATATTTCTAATGAGTGTCACTGGATGATTGGTAAAGGTGACACTAGCGCTCAGGTTTTTTGCAGGAACCTTGGTATTAGCTGCTGCCCCAAACGGCTCCGGAATTTGGCTATAAAGGAGGTCCTTCAGAACCCAGATCTCTGCCGTCGATTCCTGCATAATATGCATCCTCGGATCCTTAACTCTATATCTCTGGATGACACCAATAATGCCGCAGACCCTGATGTTTTAATATGGGACAAAGATCCAAAAGGTATGGTTACTACTGCCTCTTATCTCAATTACCTTTCTCCTATTGCTGCAACTGTTAGGAAGTTTGAAGTTCTTTGGCACTCTTGGCTTCCTAAGAATATATCATGTTTTATGTGGAAGTTGCTGCATTTTGCTTTGCCAATAGATGATAATGTGGAGAGACTTGGTTTCAATATTGTCAGTAAATGCAGGTGTTGTAGGACTCCTAGTTGTGAGTCCATGAGTCATTTGTTCCTTGATAGTGACCATGCCTCCTTCTGTTTGGAGTTTCTCGGTCGTATTTTCGGTAAGCCAAAGCCTCGGGATATTCATGATCTTGTCTATATTTGGGGTATATCAGCAAACTTTAAAACCTACTCTGAATGCTTGGGTTTTGGAGTGCTGTGTTGCTGCCTTTGGGACATTTGGAAACTAAGAAATCAAGCTATCTATGGTGATCAGGTGGTTTCTTTCAATAAGTGCAACATTCTGAGATGGGCTGGTAGTGTGTCTAGCACTATAAATGTTCCCTTCAGTCCAAATGCTAGGTGTCTGAGGATCTGCAGAATATTGCATATCTCCCCTCAGGCTTCTAGCAGTCCGAAGGTTTATTGGCTCCCTTGGCAGCCTAGTTCTACGGGTAATACTTGTAATGTTGGTATTTTTATCAATGATGTCAAATCTATCATGGCTGCTGTTGTTCGTGACAATCAGGGTATTTTCATAGCTGGGATTAAGATCACGTCCATTAGTAAGCATCCTTTTCGCTGCCTTCTTCATATTTTGAATGAGTTGTGCATCCGTAATGTGTGTTTCCGAGTTTTGAAACTATCTGATCCTGCTGTCTGCCAACTTGGTCGCGGTTTTTGTGTTGATTGGATTCTTTTTAGAATCAAAAGGAAGCTTATTAATAGTTTAAGGGAAGTTACTGTGGTTAAGGTTGCTGAACCTTTAAACATACCAGCAGATGCTTTTTGTTTTGCTAAAGTTAATTTCCTTTTTACTAAGTGCTCGGAGGATCTTCCAACAGCCGTCCAGGTGGCCCTTGCTAATGATCATCTGCCTCATCCTTGTAATAGCATGGAGCAGGTTATCTTTTTATAGTTTTTTGTTTTAAGGCTACTGCCCGGGATGTGGGTTGAGCTTTTTGCTTTCTTTTCAGGTTAGTGTCCGCCGTGTGGACTCATCCTTGTTGTGTTTTGTTGTTTACCTGCAGGGTATGTGTGGCGGGTACTTTGTAAGGTTTAAAACTTTAGCTGGATCTTCTAGATCTAGCTTTTCATTTGTATTACCATGGTTCAGGTGTTTTGAACCGATTTAATAAACTAGCTGGCTCCGTCCAGTTTAAAAAAAAAAAAAAGATTTGCAGAGGTGCTCACCCTTCTAGTCTTGAATGTCCAATACTCCTCTTTTAACTTTCTGATGCCTTGAGAAACTCTCTAATGCCTCATTTCCAAGTTAGAGCTTTGAACACAAGCCACACGCATGCCAAGAACCTCAGCTTGATTGAAGACTGCCTCTAAAGCTTGGAGAAATTCTTTAGCACTCTCTGTCTTAGCAATAGATATAATCTGAGCAGGAAACCCCCTTTTTCATTTCTAAATAAGGTTGCAGCCAAAATATCCTGACCATGAGATATGCAAGCGATGTTCACATTAATACCAAGTTCACCTGGTTCCCAAACCTCCCATGCTAGCCGTAAGTATTTGGAAGGACTTATATCAAAAAAGTTCATGCAAACTCTGTCACAATTATCAACTTTCCCAACCGAAATGAGCCGACCAAGATAATCAGACCATTTCATAATTTTAGAAACCAGATTCTAGGGGTTTCTACCATGTCTCACATAATTTCTGGTATTCCAAATAAAGTGATAATGAAGTGATTAGTCATACAATCGACTAATTTATCATGCTCGTAAAGGCTTTAAAGACGAACTTTAGAATACACTAGCACTTTGCTTCAAAGTTAAGCAACCTTGATTCGAACTTTCAAGTGAATGTTTACTCATTGAGTTATGCTATATTACACTATTAGAAGTGATAATGAAGTTATTAGTCATACAATCGATCATTTATCATGTTCGTGAAGGCTTTAAAGACGAACTTTAGAGTACACTAGCACTATGCTTCAAATTTAATCAAACTTGATTCGAACTTTCAAGTGAATGATTAATCATTAAGTTATGCTATATTACACTATTAGAAGTGATAATGAAGTGATTAGTCATACAATCGTCTCATTTATCATGTTCGTGAAGGCTTTAAAGAGGAACTTTAGAGTACACTAGCACTTTGCTTCAAAGTGAAGCTAACTTGAGTCGAACTTTGAAGTGAATGTTTAATCGTTGAGTTATGCTATATTACACTATTAGAAGTGATAATGAAATGATTAGTCATACAGTCAACTCATTTATCATGTTCGTGAAGGCTTTAAATACGAACTTTAAAGTACACTAGCACTTTGCTTCAGAGTTAAGCAAACTTGAGTCGAACTTTCAAGTGAATGTTTAATCGTTGAGTTATGCTATATTACACTATTAGAAGTGAAGCAAACT
This sequence comes from Sedum album, assembly GCA_006409495.1. Classification (NCBI taxonomy): domain Eukaryota; kingdom Viridiplantae; phylum Streptophyta; class Magnoliopsida; order Saxifragales; family Crassulaceae; genus Sedum; species Sedum album. The sequence continues at coordinate 29,894 of QZGG01002162.1, forward strand.
TGATTCGAACTTTCAAGTGAATGATTAATAGTTGAGTTATGCTCTATTACACTATTAGAAGTGATAATGAAGTGATAAGTCATACAATCGACTCATTTATCATGTTCGTAAAGGCTTTAAAGACGAACTTTAGAGTGCACTAGCACTTTGCTTCAAAGTGAAGAAAACTTGATTCGAAATTTAAAGTGAATGTTTAATCGTTATGTAATGCTATATTACACTATTTGAAGTAATAATGAAGTTATTAGTCATACAGTCGACTCATTTATCATGTTCTTGAAGGCTTTAAAGACGAACTTTAGAGTACTCTAGCACTTTGCTTTAAAGAGAAACAAACTTGATTTGAACTTTCAAGTGTATCATTTAATCGTTGAACTATGCTCTATTACACTATTAGAAGTGATAATGAAGTTATTAGTCATACAGTCGACTCATTTATCATGTTCGTAAAAGCTCCAAACACGAACTTTAGAGTACACTTGCACTTTGCTTCAAATTTAAGCAAACTTGATTCGAACTTTCAAGTGAATGTTTAATCGTTAAATTATGATATATTACACTATTAGAAGTGATAATGAAGTGATTAGTCATACAATCGACTCATTGAGTTATGTTCGTGAAGGCTTTAAAGACGGACTTTATAGTACACTAGCACTTTGCTTCAAAGTGAAGCAAACTTGAGTCGAACTTTCAAGTGAATGATTAATCGTTGAGTTATGCTTTATTACACTATTAGAAGTGATAATGAAGTGATAAGTCATACAATCGACTCATTTATCGTTTTCGTAAAGGCTTTAAAGACGAACTTTAGAGTACACTAGCACTTTGCTTCGTAGTTAAGCAAACTTGATTTGAACTTTCAAGTGAATGATTAATCGTGATTTATGATCTATTACACTATTAGAAGTGATAATGAAGTGATTAGTCATACAATCGACTCATTTATCATGTTCGTAAAGGCTTTAAAGACGAAATTTAGAGTACACTAGCACTTTGCTTCAAAGTGAAGCAAACTTGAGTCGAACTTTCAAGTGAATGTTTAATCATTGAGTTATGCATATATTACACTATTAGAAGTGATAATGAAGTTATTAGTCATACAATCGACTCATTTATCATGTTCGTGAAGGCTTTAAAGACGAACTTTAGAGTACACTAGCACTTTGCTTCAAAGTGAAGCAAACTTGAGTCGAACTTTCAAGTGAATGATTAATCTTGAGTTATGCTATATTACACTATTAGAAGTGATAATGAAGTGATTAGTCATACAATCGACTCATTTATCATGTTCGTAAAGGCTTTAAAGACGAACTTTAGAGTACACTAGCACTTTGCTTCAAAGTGAAGCAAACTTGAGTCGAACTTTCAAGTGAATGTTTAATCGTTGAGTTATGCTATATTACACTATTAGAAGTGATAATGAAGTGATTAGTCATACAATCGACTCATTTATCATGTTCGTGAAGGCTTTAAAGACGAACTTTAGAGTACACTAGCACTTTGCTTCAAAGTGAAGCAAACTTGAGTCGAACTTTCAAGTGAATGTTTAATTGTTGAGCTTATTACACTATTAGAAGTGATAATGAAGTGATTAGTCATACAATCGACTCATTTATCATGTTCGTAAAGGCTTTAAAGACGAACTTTAGAGTACACTAGCACTTTGCTTCAAAGTGAAGCAAACTTGATTCGAACTTTCAAGTGAATGTTTAATCGTTAGTTATGCTATATTACACTATTAGAAGTGATAATGAAGTTATTAGTCATACATCGACTCATTTATCATGTTCTTGAAGGCTTTAAAGACGAACTTTAGAGTACACTAGCACTTTGCTTCAAAGTGAAGCAAACTTGATTCGAACTTTCAAGTGTATTTAATCGTTGATATGCTATATTACACTATTAGAAGTGATAATGAAGTTATTAGTCATACAATCGACTCATTTATCATGTTCGTAAAGGCTTTAAAGACGAACTTTAGAGTACACTAGCACTTTGCTTCAAAGTGAAGCAAACTTGATTCGAACTTTCAAGTGAATGTTTAATCGTTGAGTTATGCTATATTACACTATTAGAAGTGATAATGAAGTGATTAGTCATACAATCGACTCATTTATCATGTTCGTGAAGGCTTTAAAGACGAACTTTAGAGTACACTAGCACTTTGCTTCAAAGTGAAGCAAACTTGAGTCGAACTTTCAAGTGAATGTTTAATCGTTGAGTTATGCTATATTACACTATTAGAAGTGATAATGAAGTGATAAGTCATACAATCGACTCATTTATCATGTTCGTAAAGGCTTTAAAGACGAACTTTAGAGTACACTAGCACTTTGCTTCAAAGTGAAGCAAACTTGATTCGAACTTTCAAGTGAATGTTTAATCGTTGAGTTATGCTATTACACTATTTAGAAGTGATAATGAAGTGATTAGTCATACAATCGACTCATTTATCATGTTCGTAAAGGCTTTAAAGACGAACTTTAGAGTACACTAGCACTTTGCTTCAAAGTGAAGCAAACTTGAGTCGAACTTTCAAGTGAATGTTTAATCGTTGAGTTATGCTATATTACACTATTAGAAGTGATAATGAAGTGATTAGTCATACAATCGACTCATTTATCATGTTCGTGAAGGCTTTAAAGACGAACTTTAGAGTACACTAGCACTTTGCTTCAAAGTGAAGCAAACTTGAGTCGAACTTTCAAGTGAATGATTAATCATTTAGTTATGCTCTATTACACTATTAGAAGTGATAATGAAGTGATAGTCATACAATCGACTCATTTATCATGTTCGTAAAGGCTTTAAAGACGAACTTTAGAGTACACTAGCACTTTGCTTCAAAGTGAAGCAAACTTGAGTCGAACTTTCAAGTGAATGTTTAATCGTTGAGTTATGCTCTATTACACTATTAGAAGTGATAATGAAGTGATAAGTCATACAATCGACTCATTTATCATGTTCGTGAAGGCTTTAAAGACGAACTTTAGAGTACACTAGCACTTTGCTTCAAAGTGAAGCAAACTTGAGTCGAACTTTCAAGTGAATGTTTAATTGTTGATGTTATTACACTATTAGAAGTGATAATGAAGTGATTAGTCATACAATCGACTCATTTATCATGTTCGTAAAGGCTTTAAAGACGAACTTTAGAGTACACTAGCACTTTGCTTCAAAGTGAAGCAAACTTGATTCGAACTTTCAAGTGAATGTTTAATCGTTAGTATGCTATATTACACTATTAGAAGTGATAATGAAGTTATTAGTCATACAATCGACTCATTTATCATGTTCTTGAAGGCTTTAAAGACGAACTTTAGAGTACACTAGCACTTTGCTTCAAAGTGAAGCAAACTTGATTCGAACTTTCAAGTGAATGTTTAATCGTTGATATGCTATTACACTATTAGAAGTGATAATGAAGTATTAGTCATACATCGACTCATTTATCATGTTCGTAAAGGCTTTAAAGACGAACTTTAGAGTACACTAGCACTTTGCTTCAAAGTAAGCAAACTTGATTCGAACTTTCAAGTGAATGTTTAATCGTTGAGTTATGCTATATTACACTATTAGAAGTGATAATGAAGTGATTAGTCATACAATCGACTCATTTATCATGTTCGTGAAGGCTTTAAAGACGAACTTTAGAGTACACTAGCACTTTGCTTCAAAGTGAAGCAAACTTGAGTCGAACTTTCAAGTGAATGTTTAATCGTTGAGTTATGCTATATTACACTATTAGAAGTGATAATGAAGTGATTAAGTCATACAATCGACTCATTTATCATGTTCGTAAAGGCTTTAAAGACGAACTTTAGAGTACACTAGCACTTTGCTTCAAAGTGAAGCAAACTTGAGTCGAACTTTCAAGTGAATGATTAATCGTTGATTTATGCTATATTACACTATTAGAAGTGATAATGAAGTGATTAGTCATACAATCGACTCATTTATCATGTTCGTAAAGGCTTTAAAGACGAACTTTAGAGTACACTAGCACTTTGCTTCAAAGTGAAGCAAACTTGAGTCGAACTTTCAAGTGAATGTTTAATCATTGAGTTATGCTATATTACACTATTAGAAGTGATAATGAAGTGATTAGTCATACAATCGACTCATTTATCATGTTCGTGAAGGCTTTAAAGACGAACTTTAGAGTACACTAGCACTTTGCTTCAAAGTGAAGCAAACTTGAGTCGAACTTTCAAGTGAATGTTTAATCGTTGAGTTATGCTCTATTACACTATTAGAAGTGATAATGAAGTGATTAGTCATACAATCGACTCATTTATCATGTTCGTGAAGGCTTTAAAGACGAACTTTAGAGTACACTAGCACTTTGCTTCAAAGTGAAGCAAACTTGAGTCGAACTTTCAAGTGAATGTTTAATCGTTGAGTTATGCTCTATTACACTATTAGAAGTGATAATGAAGTGATTAGTCATACATCGACTCATTTATCATGTTCGTGAAGGCTTTAAAGACGAACTTTAGAGTACACTAGCACTTTGCTTCAAAGTGAAGCAAACTTGAGTCGAACTTTCAAGTGAATGTTTAATGTTGAGTTATATTACACTATTAGAAGTGATAATGAAGTGATTAGTCATACAATCGACTCATTTATCATGTTCGTAAAGGCTTTAAAGACGAACTTTAGAGTACACTAGCACTTTGCTTCAAAGTGAAGCAAACTTGATTCGAACTTTCAAGTGAATGTTTAATCGTTAGTTATGCTATATTACACTATTAGAAGTGATAATGAAGTTATTAGTCATACAATCGACTCATTTATCATGTTCTGAAGGCTTTAAAGACGAACTTTAGACTTAGCACTTTGCTTAAAGTGAAGCAAACTTGAGTCGAACTTTCAAGTGAATATTTAATCGTTGACTATGTTATTACACTATTAGAAGTGATAATGAAGTTATTAGTCATACAGTCGACTCATTTATCATGTTCGTAAAGCTAAACGAACTTTAGAGTACACTAGCACTTTGCTTCAAAGTGAAGCAAACTTGATTCGAACTTTCAAGTGAATGTTTAATCGTAAATTATGATATATTACACTATTAGAAGTGATAATGAAGTGATTAGTCATACAATCGACTCATTTATCATGTTCGTGAAGGCTTTAAAGACGAACTTTAGAGTACACTAGCACTTTGCTTCAAAGTGAAGCAAACTTGAGTCGAACTTTCAAGTGAATGATTAATCGTTGAGTTATGCTATATTACACTATTAGAAGTGATAATGAAGTGATAAGTCATACAATCGACTCATTTATCGTTTCGTAAAGGCTTTAAAAGACGAACTTTAGAGTACACTAGCACTTTGCTTCGTAGTAAGCAAACTTGATTGAACTTTCAAGTGAATGATTAATCGTGATTTATGATCTATTACACTATTAGAAGTGATAATGAAGTGATTAGTCATACAATCGACTCATTTATCATGTTCGTAAAGGCTTTAAAGACGAACTTTAGAGTACACTAGCACTTTGCTTCAAAGTGAAGCAAACTTGAGTCGAACTTTCAAGTGAATGTTTAATCATTGAGTTATGCTATATTACACTATTAGAAGTGATAATGAAGTGATTATTCATACAATCGATCATTTATCATGTTCGTGAAGGCTTTAAAGACGAACTTTAGAGTACACTAGCACTTTGCTTCAAAGTGAAGCAAACTTGAGTCGAACTTTCAAGTGAATGATTAATCATTTAGTTATGCTCAATATTACACTATTAGAAGTGATTAGATGAAGTGATTAGTCATACAATCGACTCATTTATCATGTTCGTAAAGGCTTTAAAGACGAACTTTAGAGTACACTAGCACTTTGCTTCAAAGTGAAGCAAACTTGAGTCGAACTTTCAAGTGAATGTTTAATCGTTGAGTTATGCTATATTACACTATTAGAAGTGATAATGAAGTGATTAGTCATACAATCGACTCATTTATCATGTTCGTGAAGGCTTTAAAGACGAACTTTAGAGTACACTAGCACTTTGCTTCAAAGTGAAGCAAACTTGAGTCGAACTTTCAAGTGATATGTTTAATCGTTATATGCTATATTACACTATTAGAAGTGATAATGAAGTGATTAGTCATACAATCGACTCATTTATCATGTTCGTAAAGGCTTTAAAGACGAACTTTAGAGTACACTAGCACTTTGCTTCAAAGTGAAGCAAACTTGATTCGAACTTTCAAGTGAATGTTTAATCGTTGATTATATGCTATTACACTATTAGAAGTGATAATGAAGTGATTAGTCATACAATCGACTCATTTATCATGTTCGTAAAGGCTTTAAAGACGAACTTTAGAGTACACTAGCACTTTGCTTCAAAGTGAAGCAAACTTGAGTCGAACTTTCAAGTGAATGTTTAATCGTTGAGTTATGCTATATTACACTATTAGAAGTGATAATGAAGTATTAGTCATACAATCGACTCATTTATCATGTTCGTAAAGGCTTTAAAGACGAACTTTAGAGTACACTAGCACTTTGCTTCAAAGTGAAGCAAACTTGAGTCGAACTTTCAAGTGAATGTTTAATCTTGAGTTATGCTATATTACACTATTAGAAGTGATAATGAAGTGATTAGTCATACAATCGACTCATTTATCATGTTCGTAAAGGCTTTAAAGACGAACTTTAGAGTACACTAGCACTTTGCTTCAAAGTGAAGCAAACTTGAGTCGAACTTTCAAGTGAATGTTTAATCGTTGAGTTATGCTATATTACACTATTAGAAGTGATAATGAAGTGATTAGTCATACAATCGACTCATTTATCATGTTCGTAAAGGCTTTAAAGACGAACTTTAGAGTACACTAGCACTTTGCTTCAAAGTGAAGCAAACTTGAGTCGAACTTTCAAGTGAATGTTTAATCGTTGAGTTATGATTTATTACACTATTAGAAGTGATAATGAAGTGATTAGTCATACAATCGACTCATTTATCATGTTCGTAAAGGCTTTAAAGACGAACTTTAGAGTACACTAGCACTTTGCTTCAAAGTGAAGCAAACTTGAGTCGAACTTTCAAGTGAATGTTTAATCGTTGAGTTATGCTATATTACACTATTAGAAGTGATAATGAAGTGATTAGTCATACAATCGACTCATTTATCATGTTCGAAGGCTTTAAAGACGAACTTTAGAGTACACTAGCACTTTGCTTCAAAGTGAAGCAAACTTGAGAACTTTCAAGTGAATGTTTAATCGTTGAGTTATGCTATATTACACTATTAGAAGTGATAATGAAGTATTAGTCATACAATCGACTCATTTATCATGTTCGTAAAGGCTTTAAAGACGAACTTTAGAGTACACTAGCACTTTGCTTCAAAGTGAAGCAAACTTGAGTCGAACTTTCAAGTGAATGTTTAATCGTTGAGTTATGCTATATTACACTATTAGAAGTGATAATGAAGTGATTAGTCATACAATCGACTCATTTATCATGTTCGTGAAGGCTTTAAAGACGAACTTTAGAGTACACTAGCACTTTGCTTCAAAGTGAAGCAAACTTGAGTCGAACTTTCAAGTGAATGTTTAATCGTTGAGTTATGCTATATTACACTATTAGAAGTGATAATGAAGTGATTAGTCATACAATCGACTCATTTATCATGTTCGTAAAGGCTTTAAAGACGAACTTTAGAGTACACTAGCACTTTGCTTCAAAGTGAAGCAAACTTGAGTCGAACTTTCAAGTGAATGTTTAATCGTTGAGTTATGCTATATTACACTATTAGAAGTGATAATGAAGTGATTAGTCATACAATCGACTCATTTATCATGTTCGTGAAGGCTTTAAAGACGAACTTTAGAGTACACTAGCACTTTGCTTCAAAGTGAAGCAAACTTGAGTCGAACTTTCAAGTGAATGTTTAATCGTTGAGTTATGCTATATTACACTATTAGAAGTGATAGTATACAGTCGACTCATTTATCATGTTCGTAAAGGCTTTAAAGACGAACTTTAGAGTACACTAGCACTTTGCTTCAAAGTGAAGCAAACTTGAGTCGAACTTTCAAGTGAATGTTTAATCGTTGAGTTATGCTATATTACACTATTAGAAGTGATAATGAAGTGATTAGTCATACAATCGACTCATTTATCATGTTCTTAAGGCTTTAAAGACGAACTTTATATTACACTATCACTTTGCATTACATAACGATTAAACATAGTGTAATATAGTGTAATATAGCATAATTCAAAGTGATTGTATGACTTATCACTTCAAATAGTGTAATATAGCATAATTCAACGATTAAACATTCACTTGAAAGTTCAACTCAAGTTTGCTTCACTTTGAAGCAAAGTGCTAGTGTACTCTAAAGTTCGTCTTTAAAGCCTTTACGAACATGATAAATGAGTCGATTGTATGACTAATCACTTCATTATCACTTCTAATAGTGTAATATAGCATAACATCAACGATTAAACATTCACTTGAAAGTTCGACTCAAGTTTGCTTCACTTTGAAGCAAAGTGCTAGTGTACTCTAAAGTTCGTCTTTAAAGCCTTTACGAACATGATAAATGAGTCGATTGTATGACTAATCACTTCATTATCACTTCTAATAGTGTAATATAGCATAACTCAACGATTAAACATTCACTTGAAAGTTCGATCAAGTTTGCTTCACTTTGAAGCAAAGTGCTAGTGTACTCTAAAGTTCGTGTTTAGAGCCTTTACGAACATGATAAATGAGTCGATTGTATGACTAATCACTTCATTATCACTTCTAATAGTGTAATATAGCATAACTCAACGATTAAACATTCACTTGAAAGTTCGATCAAGTTTGCTTCACTTTGAAGCAAAGTGCTAGTGTACTCTAAAGTTCGTCTTTAAAGCTTTACGAACATGATAAATGAGTCGATTGTATGACTAATCACTTCATTATCACTTCTAATAGTGTAATATAGCATAACTAACGATTAAACATTCACTTGAAAGTTCGATCAAGTTTGCTTCACTTTGAAGCAAAGTGCTAGTGTACTCTAAAGTTCGTGTTTAAAGCCTTTACGAACATGATAAATGAGTCGATTGTATGACTAATCACTTCATTATCACTCTAATAGTGTAATATAGCATAACTCAACGATTAAACATTCACTTGAAAGTTCGATACAAGTTTGCTTCACTTTGAAGCAAAGTGCTAGTGTACTCTAAAGTTCGTGTTTAGAGCCTTTACGAACATGATAAATGAGTCGATTGTATGACTAATCACTTCATTATCACTTCTAATAGTGTATATAGCATAACATAACGATTAAACATTCACTTGAAAGTTCGATACAAGTTTGCTTCACTTTGAAGCAAAGTGCTAGTGTACTCTAAAGTTCGTGTTTAGAGCTTTACGAACATGATAAATGAGTCGATTGTATGACTAATCACTTCATTATCACTTCTAATAGTGTAATATAGCATAACTCAAGATTAAACATTCACTTGAAAGTTCGATACAAGTTTGCTTCACTTTGAAGCAAAGTGCTAGTGTACTCTAAAGTTCGTTTAGAGCCTTTACGAACATGATAAATGAGTCGATTGTATGACTAATCACTTCATTATCACTTATAATAGTGTAATATAGCATAACAACGATTAAACATTCACTTGAAAGTTCGATACAAGTTTGCTTCACTTTGAAGCAAAGTGCTAGTGTACTCTAAAGTTGTTTAAAGCCTTTACGAACATGATAAATGAGTCGATTGTATGACTAATCACTTCATTATCACTTCTATAAGTGTATATAGCATAACTCAACGATTAAACATTCACTTGAAAGTTCGATAAGTTTGCTTCACTTTGAAGCAAAGTGCTAGTGTACTCTAAAGTTCGTGTTTAAGCCTTTACGAACATGATAAATGAGTCGATTGTATGACTAACTTCATTATCACTTTAATAGTGTAATATAGCATAACTCAACGATTAAACATTCACTTGAAAGTTCGATACAAGTTTGCTTCACTTTGAAGCAAAGTGCTAGTGTACTCTAAAGTTCGTGTTTAGAGCTTTACGAACATGATAAATGAGTCGATTGTATGACTAATCACTTCATTATCACTTATAATAGTGTTATAGCATAACTAACGATTAAACATTCACTTGAAAGTTCGATACAAGTTTGCTTCACTTTGAAGCAAAGTGCTAGTGTACTCTAAAGTTCGTGTTAAGCCTTTACGAACATGATAAATGAGTCGATTGTATGACTAATCACTTCATTATCACTTCTAATAGTGTATAGCATAACTCAACGATTAAACATTCACTTGAAAGTTCGATACAAGTTTGCTTCACTTTGAAGCAAAGTGCTAGTGTACTCTAAAGTTCGTGTTTAGAGCTTTACGAACATGATAAATGAGTCGATTGTATGACTAATCACTTCATTATCACTTATAATAGTGTATTATAGCATAACATAACGATTAAACATTCACTTGAAAGTTCGATACAAGTTTGCTTCACTTTGAAGCAAAGTGCTAGTGTACTCTAAAGTTCGTCTTTAAGCCTTTACGAACATGATAAATGAGTCGATTGTATGACTAATCACTTCATTATCACTTCTATAATAGTGTAATATAGCATAACTCAACGATTAAACATTCACTTGAAAGTTCGATCAAGTTTGCTTCACTTTGAAGCAAAGTGCTAGTGTACTCTAAAGTTCGTGTTTAGAGCCTTTACGAACATGATAAATGAGTCGATTGTATGACTAATCACTTCATTATCACTTCTAATAGTGTAATATAGCATAACTCAACGATTAAACATTCACTTGAAAGTTCGATACAAGTTTGCTTCACTTTGAAGCAAAGTGCTAGTGTACTCTAAAGTTCGTGTTTAGAGCCTTTACGAACATGATAAATGAGTCGATTGTATGACTAATCACTTCATTATCACTTATAATAGTGTAATATAGCATAACATAACGATTAAACATTCACTTGAAAGTTCGATACAAGTTTGCTTCACTTTGAAGCAAAGTGCTAGTGTACTCTAAAGTTCGTGTTTAGAGCTTTACGAACATGATAAATGAGTCGATTGTATGACTAATCACTTCATTATCACTTCTAATAGTGTAATATAGCATAACTCAACGATTAAACATTCACTTGAAAGTTATACAAGTTTGCTTCACTTTGAAGCAAAGTGCTAGTGTACTCTAAAGTTCGTGTTTTAAGCTTTACGAACATGATAAATGAGTCGATTGTATGACTAATCACTTCATTATCACTTCTAATAGTGTATATAGCATAACTAACGATTAAACATTCACTTGAAAGTTCGATACAAGTTTGCTTCACTTTGAAGCAAAGTGCTAGTGTACTCTAAAGTTCGTCTTTAAAGCTTTACGAACATGATAAATGAGTCGATTGTATGACTAATCACTTCATTATCACTTCTATAATAGTGTAATATAGCATAACTCAACGATTAAACATTCACTTGAAAGTTCGATCAAGTTTGCTTCACTTTGAAGCAAAGTGCTAGTGTACTCTAAAGTTCGTTTAAGCTTTACGAACATGATAAATGAGTCGATTGTATGACTAATAACTTCATTATCACTTCTAATAGTGAATATAGCATAACTCAACGATTAAACATTCACTTGAAAGTTCGATCAAGTTTGCTTCACTTTGAAGCAAAGTGCTAGTGTACTCTAAAGTTCGTGTTTAAGCTTTACGAACATGATAAATGAGTCGATTGTATGACTAATCACTTCATTATCACTTATAATAGTGTAATATAGCATAACATAACGATTAAACATTCACTTGAAAGTTCGATACAAGTTTGCTTCACTTTGAAGCAAAGTGCTAGTGTACTCTAAAGTTCGTGTTTAAAGCTTTACGAACATGATAAATGAGTCGATTGTATGACTAATCACTTCATTATCACTTCTAATAGTGTAATATAGCATAACTCAACGATTAAACATTCACTTGAAAGTTCGATACAAGTTTGCTTCACTTTGAAGCAAAGTGCTAGTGTACTCTAAAGTTCGTGTTTAGAGCCTTTACGAACATGATAAATGAGTCGATTGTATGACTAATCACTTCATTATCACTTATAATAGTGTTATAGCATAACATCAACGATTAAACATTCACTTGAAAGTTCGATCAAGTTTGCTTCACTTTGAAGCAAAGTGCTAGTGTACTCTAAAGTTCGTTTAAAGCCTTTACGAACATGATAAATGAGTCGATTGTATGACTAATCACTTCATTATCACTTCTATAATAGTAATATAGCATAACTCAACGATTAAACATTCACTTGAAAGTTCGATCAAGTTTGCTTCACTTTGAAGCAAAGTGCTAGTGTACTCTAAAGTTCGTCTTTAAAGCCTTTACGAACATGATAAATGAGTCGATTGTATGACTAATCACTTCATTATCACTTCTAATAGTGTAATATAGCATAACTCAACGATTAAACATTCACTTGAAAGTTCGATCAAGTTTGCTTCACTTTGAAGCAAAGTGCTAGTGTACTCTAAAGTTCGTGTTTAAAGCTTTACGAACATGATAAATGAGTCGATTGTATGACTAATCACTTCATTATCACTTCTAATAGTGTATTATAGCATAACATAACGATTAAACATTCACTTGAAAGTTCGATACAAGTTTGCTTCACTTTGAAGCAAAGTGCTAGTGTACTCTAAAGTTCGTGTTTAGAGCTTTACGAACATGATAAATGAGTCGATTGTATGACTAATCACTTCATTATCACTTCTAATAGTGTATATAGCATAATAACGATTAAACATTCACTTGAAAGTTCGATACAAGTTTGCTTCACTTTGAAGCAAAGTGCTAGTGTACTCTAAAGTTCGTGTTTAGAGCTTTACGAACATGATAAATGAGTCGATTGTATGACTAATCACTTCATTATCACTTCTAATAGTGTAATATAGCATAACTCAACGATTAAACATTCACTTGAAAGTTCGATACAAGTTTGCTTCACTTTGAAGCAAAGTGCTAGTGTACTCTAAAGTTCGTGTTTAGAGCTTTACGAACATGATAAATGAGTCGATTGTATGACTAATCACTTCATTATCACTTATATAGTGTTATAGCATAACATAACGATTAAACATTCACTTGAAAGTTCGATACAAGTTTGCTTCACTTTGAAGCAAAGTGCTAGTGTACTCTAAAGTTCGTGTTTAAGCCTTTACGAACATGATAAATGAGTCGATTGTATGACTAATCACTTCATTATCACTATAGTGTATTATAGCATAACTCAACGATTAAACATTCACTTGAAAGTTCGATCAAGTTTGCTTCACTTTGAAGCAAAGTGCTAGTGTACTCTAAAGTTCGTGTTTTAAGCCTTTACGAACATGATAAATGAGTCGATTGTATGACTAATCACTTCATTATCACTTCTAATAGTGTAATATAGCATAACTCAACGATTAAACATTCACTTGAAAGTTCGATACAAGTTTGCTTCACTTTGAAGCAAAGTGCTAGTGTACTCTAAAGTTCGTGTTTAGAGCTTTACGAACATGATAAATGAGTCGATTGTATGACTAATCACTTATTATCACTTATAATAGTGTATTATAGCATAACATAACGATTAAACATTCACTTGAAAGTTCGATACAAGTTTGCTTCACTTTGAAGCAAAGTGCTAGTGTACTCTAAAGTTCGTGTTTAGAGCTTTTACGAACATGATAAATGAGTCGATTGCATGACTAATCACTTCATTATCACTTCTAATAGTGTAATATAGCATAACATATGATTAAACATTCACTTGAAGTTGATACAAGTTTGCTTCACTTTGAAGCAAAGTGCTAGTGTACTCTTAAAGTTCGTGTTTAGAGCT
>QZGG01002163.1:0-43691 GCA_006409495.1 Sedum album
CTGTTTTCCACGATTTTTTAACTTTTGCTATTTCTTGCATCTGACAAGTAGACAGTTGTATTTCTATATCTTGGATGTTTCCAGATACAATCTATCAAATCTAGTTGACCATTTTCACAGTCGGGGCCTGCATCGATCTGTTTTTCTGAGGTACGGATTCGCTAGAATAAGTTTGCAACTGACTTTGCTATCACTGTCGTTTTTTCTCACCATTGGCTTGAACTAATATCCTGTCATCAGCTTAATGGAAGGAGAAGAATCATTGCGGAAATTTTCTCCAGAGTTGATAGTTCAAGACCCAAATTCAGAAATGCAGCGCCCCTTTTACCACCTACTGTTCTATTTCATGGCACTGGCGACCTCTCAATTCCATCATCCGCTAGGTAGTTTATCATCCAAATTACATATCACTTAACGGCCAACCTATTGTTAGATTACAGCTCTAAACAAGTTCACTTCACTGAAAAATAATCTTATTATGCTTTTTTGATATGCAGTAAGAATTTCGCAGAAAGTCTTCGAAGTGTTGGAGTAAAGGCTGAGTCAATTCTCTATGATGGAAAAACTCACACAGACCTGTTTCTTCATGTATGTTACCAAAATGGCTCTTCGGTCCGCTTTAACTTATTTTACCTTTGATTACTAATCAACCAGCAGCTGAAATAAAGAATGCTATGTTCTGCAGGATCCAATGAGAGGCAGTGAGGATGACATGTTCAAAGATCTAGTGGCTTCTATTTACGGTGGAAAATCTGACTCTGAATCGAAGGAAAAATATGCAGAAGCCGTTTCGAGTAGAAGGCGACTAGTGCCTGAATTCATGCTGAAAATGGCTCATAGTATCAGCCCTTTCTAACCATTACTACGCCCTATCGAAAGCCTTCAATGTTGTAAAGTTTAGCTTGATCAAATATATCTCTCATTGCCCCCATAAGTGGCAAATTAACCTGCTAAAACTAAAATTCATCCACTTAGAACATAATGAAATATTTCACTATAAGGGCAAAATCGTCATAAAAAGTTATAAACCGGGGATTACCACTTAGCGAGGTCAAAGAAGACCCAAAACGAAGGCCTAAGACGACGCCGTCATCGTCGGCGACGGCAAGTCGCTGTAGCATGTTGCGGCCAATGGATTGCTGCTTATGTTCACTCTAAAGCTCGTTCTGAAGCTCGATAATGTTTCAGACAACTCCTGGTGGTGTTAACAATCTGCAATTGTGAGGTTTGATGTTAATTTTTGCTTGTGGACATGTAGTGGATTTTGTGGATTTTAGTGTATTGTTAAAGTGACTCTCATCAGTAGAGTAGCGGTAGTCGATTAGTTGAAGAGCTATTGTGAGTCCATTTCAGTGCTGGTTCGGAATTGTAAGAGTCTACATTATTAGTTTCATATTGTCTTTGAGGTTAGCACTTGCGGACGCTTTGTATTTTTTTGTGTAAAGCCTCTAGGATGTATGGATGAATAACGAATTCTTTTGAGTGGTTTGGAAAGAGTGAGTTTTGATTGGTATGTAAACTATTAAGATGAAGACATTAATATGAAATGAGGTTTGAGGAGTACTTTTGAAAGCGATAGAAAAGCGTATCCCTTGCATTGATGTTTTTTTTGAAAAATGACACTTCTTTACTCATATACTGATCAAGTCCTACATGAGAAATAGTAAAGCAATTGGAAGCTGTGTTTTTTAAGTCATCACTTTTTTCGTATTTTCTGTATGCTTAGAAGAGCCAGCAGTGGCGGATGCATGTACTAAATCGCCCCCCAGTCCGTCTCTTAGAGCTGGGGATCAATATCTACTGAATATTCAAGAATTTGCTAGTTTGTCGTTGAAAATGTTCTCTTGATGTTTTGAGCTCCTTATAATTTCACTTTTACCCTGTAGGGCTGTTTTTGATCCCCTTTGGCTCTTTCATGCAGCAATATCAAGAGGCAGATTCTCATTACCAGCCAGGCAGCCACATCAATGCCTCATGGTCGCTGAGTATGAGATGGTCTTTAGTGTTACCTTGACCAATTGTATTTTTTCCTGCTTAGACAATTGATCTCTCTTTTCCCTTGGAATGTACAAGTGGCGATGGAAGGTTTAACTCTTGTTTTCATTGCCAGTAGTATATTTAAGCTCAAAATGAAATGAGCTTGCATATCATAGTTGAAACTTTAGATCCAAAAAGAGGCTCACCTTTTTATTATTATGCTCCTAAATCTGCTTCTTTGGATACGTCTAATCTCTCTGGTAGACTCAGTCAGTTGTTAACTTGCAAAAAATGACTTAGTGCCACGGTCTGCTGTTGGTTTTTCTTATCAATATTAATGTGTTTATGTTGTAATCTTTTGATCATTCCTCCATGTCTGCTAACACATATGTGGAAATTGCAGGAAGCTCTCAATGTACAATCAAAAATAATAATAATGCGCCAGGAGGCAGGAGGTATAGGAAAGTTTATAAAATGTAACTTACTCGATTCTCTGTATTTTTAATCGAACTATATTCTTGATAAAATATTTTTAATTGAAATCTAGACATATTCGATCTTTGTAAAAAATAACTGTCAAAACTCAAGTTTCTTTACATTGGGTTTTCAATAGTTTATTCTAAGCACTTTAAATAAGTGTTGAGGGCGGAAATAGTTTAGGCATCTTACATTGGATGAACATATTGGTCTAAAGTACATATGGACATATGGAAAGTTAGGTATGCTCTCAGTTTTACTTGATTGCTAGCTATTCACTTGATTAATCAGGATAAGGGATTCATTGAATTATCATCGACATACTTCACAATTTAACTTTTAAGTACAACTTGCCCTTACATATTCATTCAATACATTGCAGGACAATTTTTTGTTCAGAGATTGCTTTGAGGAACGTATAAACTATAATTTTAGTTCTTCGTCCCGCCTGCACCATGTCATTCGCTGGTATGCTTCTCTATTATAAAATCTCTAATGACAGATACATTGGCAAACTACCTACCATATCCAGTTTTTATTCATTTAATGCCAGATACTCTGCTTAACTTACACATGTAGTTTTTGAAGTTTTTTAGCCATGTTCTTTATATTCGTCTCTGGAATACTGAAGTGTCCTCTACTATTTTAAATAGCTGTCCATACTATCTTGGTATTGATCATTACCATGCAAACTCAACAATATTGACCTTTCCAGATAATTTATACATTTATCTCAGTTCGTGTGGCGAGAAGTGTAAGCGCTGCCCCATATGTCTTCATTGAAGAGTTAATGCGTGCTAATGAAGTGTCAATCCCTCAACTGCAAGGACACTAGAACCGCGTATAGAGGTGGGTACAGATACCAAAAGTGTTATTTCATGTCCTAGCATCCTCTTTGTCCATGTCGTATATTCTATTTTATATATATGCCCAGTGGTTGTCTACATTTCCCCTTATTTTGAAACGGTTTAATAAGACATGGTATTGGGAGTAGCTTCTGTACGCAGTGTGGTGGCTAGTGTTTGTGCAGGTTTATGCTTGGAGGGAAAGCTTATTTGAATTGTAGTTGTTTTCAGTTTGTATTTGATACGGTGACGTTTAGTTTAGAGTAGTACACGGCATCGTATTGAGTCAGGCATTTCCCCCTTTGTACTTAAAACTCATTTGAACTCATTAATTAAAAGTGTGAAAAGATTTTTCTGAACGACGACGGCGAATCTCAGATCCGGCGTTGGAGTTCTTCATGGTATCAGTTTTGGTTCGATCTTGATAGAGCGACGATCTTGAGGCAAAGACCGTCGTTGAGTGAATCTTGCTGAATCTCAGTTGAATCGAGGAGATTAGTTGCTGTTTCGTTTGGCGATGGCGAACGAGGAAGAATCGATTGCAGCTGGTTCGGCAGGAAGCGGTGGTCCGAGTTTGGTCATCGATCCGTATTGCGTGAGTACGGGAGAGATTTGCACAGGCAAGTCGATTGTCAAGAAGGTGTTGATTGGAAGAGAGAACTATGTGACTTGGAGGAAGGCGATGGAGATAGCCCTCTCCGGTAGGTCGCAACTCGGATTTGTGAGAGGAGAGTATCCAAGGCCCTCAGATCCTGTTATGTTGGCGAGATGGCAGCGTTGCAACGATATTGTGATGTCTTGGTTGATTTCGTCAGTTTCGGAGAGCATCGGAGAGCATGTGATGCGATCTAGAGATGTGATTGCTGCGTGGAGTGGCTTGAAGGTAAGGTACGGAGGTACAAATCTTGCAAGAAAATCTGTGTTGATTTCTGAAATCAGTAATTGTGTACAAGGTGATTGTGATGTAGCTGCTTATTTTGACAAATTGAGTAAGCTTTGGGAAGAATTAGATTCAATCAAGAAGATTAGATCATGTGCTGCTACTGGAGTGTGTGTGTGTTGTAAAGAAACGGAGGAAGAAACTGAAGAGGATAGAGTTGTGAAGTTCTTGATTGGATTGAATGATAATTTTGCTGTTGTGAGATCAAATGTCTTTGCAATGAAGCAAGTTCCGAATATAGATACAGTATATGACTTGGTGACACAAGATGAAACACAGAGAAATGTAAAAAGAAGTGTTCAGATGGAATCCTCAGCGATGTATGGAAGCAATACATTCAAAGGGAACAATGATAGTCAGGGAAGGTACCAAGGTTCAAGTTCTGGCAAGTTTGGGGCTGGCAGGGGCAAGCCGAGAGTCCAGTGCTCACATTGTCAGATGCTTGGACACACAAAAGAGAATTGCTACAAGATAATTGGATATCCTTCAGGCTGGAAGAATAAAGATCCAAACAGACCAGCTTTGGGTAAGTTCAATGCAAACAATGTTAGCAATAATACTGACAATGTGTCTGGTGATAAAGATTCAGGTTTCAAACTTTCAAATGAGCAAGTTGAGCAAGTTTGTCAACTGTTTGCTACGTTCAAGAGTGGAAATGCTGGGAATGTTCAAGCTAATCTGCATATGGCTGGTACAGTTTATTCTTATGCAGCTGTCGTTGATAATGATTGTTGGTTGATTGACAGTGGGGCTACATGTCATTTTACATATAATAAGAGTTTGTTAGTAGATGTTAAGTCTCTACAGAATGATTGCACTGTGAAATTACCAAATGGAGTTAGCATACATGTCAAGTATAGTGGCACATGCTATTTGAGAAGTGATCTCATACTGTGTGATGTTTTGTTGATTCCGGAATTCACGGTCAATCTGATATCAGTGAGCAAGCTCATAGAGGATAACAAGTGCAAAGTTCAGTTTGATGAATATGGTTGCACTGTGCAGGACCAACAATGCAAGAGTATACTAAGGACTGGCATGCCTAAGGAGGGGTTGTTTTCTACAAGAAAAGCCTCTAAGACCCAGGCCTTAGCTGTGACAAAACCTTGTAATGAGTTTGAACTATGGCATAACCGGTTAGGTCATATTTCTGCTGATACAGTTTCTGTCTTTCTTAAGAGTCACAATAAGAATGTGCAGTGTCATAAACTGGATTGTATGGTTTGTCCAATGGCAAAACAATCAAAGCTGCCTTTTCCTGTGAGTAAACATGTTTGCAATGATATTTTTGAGCTTGTACATGGTGATGTTTGGGGTCCATTCCATGTAGAAACTATGTCTGGTCATAGGTACTTCTTGACATTAGTTGATGACTTCTCTCGTGCTACATGGACTTATCTGATGAAGTCCAAGTCTGAGACAATTGTGTTTCTACGGTTGTTTGTGAATATGATTGAGAATCAGTTTGAGAAGAAAATAAAGAAGTTCAGAAGTGACAATGGCAGTGAGTTCTTTAATGCTCAAGTGCAGAATTTCTTTCAATCTTTTGGGTGTGTTCATCAGAGTTCTTGTCCATATACCCCTGAGCAGAATGGGGTTGTTGAAAGGAAGTATAGACATCTCCTTGATATTGGAAGGGCTTTATTGTTGAAGGCAAATTTACCAAAGGCTTTCTGGGGAGATGGAATTCTCACGGCGACTCATATTATAAATAGAGTTCCATCAAAAGTTTTGGAAGGTAAATCCCCCTGGGAAGTTTTATTCAAAGGTCCTGCTCCAGTTGATCATCTAAGAGTTTTTGGATGTTTATGTTTTGTGAATTCCATTCCGGGACAAAGAGACAAGTTGGATCCAAGAGCATTACCAGGTATATTTTTGGGATACCCAGCAGGACAGAAAGGTTATAAGATTTATATCTTGGATTCTGGTCAGATTGTCACAAGTAGGAATGTGTTTTTCAAGGAACACATATTTCCTTATCAGAATTTATCTGCAATTAAACCGGTTGCAGATTCAGGTGCCTGTCTTCCCCAGTTAATTCCTGATGTTAATGATGATGAATTTTCTGACTTACATGTGTCTCAGGAACCATCTCATGAAAATGATTCTGACATGTTCCCGGATATCTCCATTTCCACTCCTGTCATAGAACAGCCCCAATAATGTTGATCATGATGAAGTCATAGATGTCCCCTTAGCAATGAGAAGGCAGCGACGAGGCATACATCCTCCGAGGTGGACGAATGATTTTGTTTGTAACTCTACTGCTGAGAAAGGTACTTCCCCTCATACAGTGGATAAGTTTGTATCTTATGTGAAATGTACAGACACTCATCGTCAATTTGCGCTAAGTATATCTGCAATAAAGGAGCCATCCAGTTTTAGCCAAGCTTGCAAGGATGAAAAGTGGATGCAGGCTATGCAACTGGAAATTGATGCCCTTGAATCCAACAAGACCTGGGAAATCACTGATTTGCCAAAGGATAAAACATTGGTGGATTGCAAGTGGGTTTTCAAGGTAAAATTTCATGCTGATGGCAGTGTAGAGCGCTACAAGGCCAGACTTGTGGCTCGTGGTTATACACAGATTGAAGGCTTGGATTATCACGATACATTCGCCCCTGTTGCAAAAATGACAACTGTTAGATGTGTTCTAGCATTGGCTGCAGCTAAGAAATGGGCTTTGTTTCAGCTTGACGTCAACAACGCTTTCTTACATGGAGTGCTTGATGAGGAGGTTTACATGAAACTCCCTCCTGGATTTTATAAAACTGAGAAATCTTGTGGTAAAGTTTGCAGATTGATTAAGAGTCTTTACGGTCTGAAGCAGGCTTCCCGTCAGTGGTTTGCTCAGTTCAGTAATGCCCTTATTCAGTTTGGTTTTGATCAAAGTCTCAATGATTACTCCTTGTTCACTTTGAGGAGGGGTGCTGATTTTATAGTTCTTCTTGTGTACGTTGACGATGTTATACTCACAGGTACTTCAGTAACAATCATTGATGAAGTAAAGATGTTTATACATGGAAAGTTCAAGATAAAAGATCTGGGGAATCTGAAATATTTTTTGGGGCTTGAGTTGGCCAGATCACAGGATGGTATTTTTCTGCACCAACGCAAGTATGCTTTGGAGCTTCTTGAAGACACTGGTTTTACTGAATGCAAGCCAGTTGCCTCTCCTATGGAGCAGAAACACAAGTTAAGCCTCTCAACTGCGCCTTTACTTGAGGATGCATTACATTACAGACGTCTTGTGGGAAGGTTAATTTACCTTACAATTTCCAGACCTGATTTGGCCTACTCTGTGCATATTCTCAGCCAGTTTGTGAATGCTCCTACAGAAGAACATCTTCAAGCAGTCCACAGGGTGTTACGCTACATTAAGAATGCACCAGCTCAAGGCATTTTGTTCCCTGCTGACTCTGATCTCAGTCTTAAGGCATTCTGTGACGCTGATTGGGCAGCTTGCCCAATCACTCGTTGTTCCATATCTGGTTTTTGCATTACCTTGGGCAAGTCAGTCATCTCTTGGAAGGCTCGAAAACAGCATGTGGTATCTCGTTCTTCAGCAGAATCCGAGTATAGATCAATGGCAGGCACATGTTGTGAATTGGTCTGGTTGGCAAGACTTTTGCAGGATTTGGGGATTTCTGTGTCTACTCCAATTCCATTGGCTTGTGATAATAAAGCCGCGATCCATATCTCTCACAATCCAGTTTTCCATGAGAGAACCAAGCATGTGGAACTGGATTGCCACTTGGTCCGTGCTCATGTCTTGTCCCAGTTCATTTTGCCAATTCATATAGCTACTTCCGACCAACCGGCGGACATTATGACAAAGCCTTTGCCACGGGAGCAGCTTCTGTACTTGTGTGGCAAGCTGGGAGTGTCGAACTTCCTCCACTCCGCAGCTTGAGGAGGGGTATTGGGAGTAGCTTCTGTACGCAGTGTGGTGGCTAGTGTTTGTGCAGGTTTATGCTTGGAGGGAAAGCTTATTTGAATTGTAGTTGTTTTCAGTTTGTATTTGATACGGTGACGTTTAGTTTAGAGTAGTACACGGCATCGTATTGAGTCAGGCATTCCCCCCTTTGTACTTAAAACTCATTTGAGCTCATTAATTAAAAGTGTGAAAAGATTTTTCTGAAGGACGACGGCGAATCTCAGATCCGGCGTTGGAGTTCTTCACATGGTTTCATTTTCTACTTGGAAGCTAGTCTCAAGTGGACAATAACACACGCAAGTAGGATATTATATCACAACGTTTTTTTCAGTTGCCATTCTGCTGTAGATAGAATTTTCATCTCTAACAATTTGTTGTACCTGCTAGTCTTCCAGGTTGGTTGACTTACAGCTCATATCATACAACCCAGACATGCCTGCTTGGAATTTATACAGTAGTGGTTAAACATGAAGAATGACATGGACTGTAAAGCTGAACAGGTACATATTTAATTCACTGATTTGTTTGAATTCCAGATGAACTAGCACACATGAATGATAAACAGTAACACAGCCACCTCACTTTTTTTCCTCAGTGATTACCAATTTATTTAAAGACACATGACGAATCAATTGAGCTCCCAAACAACAGTACAAATCAATCACATTGTGGATCCTTCCCATCAATCAGCCAATTCGGGTTAAGCACAGTAGTAGTGAGTTCTAAGCACACATGGCTGATATGGGAAGCGGCTCCAACACATGACTCTGAGTCATGATCTCAGCAGCTTCAGTTTTAGTAATGAGCATTTCCTCCACCTTTGTCAGGTTTTCTCCACCTTCAGCTTCGGCCCGAGCCTCCTTTACTTCCAATATTCTACCATAAAACTCGTCGAAACACTGGTCCAGCGTGATGAACCGCTCCATTGGGTAGAGATCAGCTACTTCCATCTCATCAGGCCTATCGATTTCAAGTTAGTTTGGCACCCCTTGATAAAAATGTCATGAGTGAATGCAGCCACAATACTTTCTGGAATGCGATTCTCTGTAATTAAAACAACCACACCCAACTCATTTTCATGCAACAAAACATACTTAGGTTTAAAAAATTTAGTTTGTCCAAAACCTGAGCCAATGCTAGCAAGTGGTCTTCGGATACTGTTACTCTTGGCAGGACGCGTCCCAGCTTGGTCTCCCACAAGCTAGCCAACTCATTAATTGTCACGTAGTTGGACTGAGGTCTGAAATGAACCGATTTGTTAAGTGTTCTTGGGTCGTCTAACGCTTTAATTGTGAACTTCCCAATGTCACTCCCAGCTACAAAATAAGCTGTACATGCAAATACATTAACATCTGAATGTTAATTACTCTACTGCATTTCTTTGTATTAGTCCAAGTATGCAGACATTATCCTTTGGAGACTTAGAGCACAAGTCAGATAAACAAAGATTTGAACTATTGTGGTGGTTGAAACACTTGAGGAGAACATGCATCTAGACAAGTTTAATAATAATATAAATTTGAAAGCAACTCTGGACTGCAGTATCCAAAGGACGCTACTCTAGTTTAAGGTTACTTTCCCAATTGCTCTCTATATCTGACCTATAATCAATGACCATATAGCAAAACAAGTCTTTCAGGGTCATGGATCACTTTCTAGCCATTCATTTATTTAATGCAGGTTTCATTAATGTACATATAGTGTGTTAGTGGGTCACATACTCAAATTTAGATATTATGCGGTCAGTTTGTTGTGATAGTAGAAGTTATACTATTGCACCTAAATGACTGGTTATGCCGTTAGGGTTTATGAAGGGTGTAAAAATATTACCTTTGACACTTCCGTCTCCATAGATATGAAACTCATCAGTTGGTGGGAGGACCTCTGAAGGGTGGGTGTTATCGCAATAGGGCCAAGAAGCAATGGAATTGCAAAGAATGTAAGTGTATG
Organism: Sedum album; assembly: GCA_006409495.1. Lineage (NCBI taxonomy): Eukaryota > Viridiplantae > Streptophyta > Magnoliopsida > Saxifragales > Crassulaceae > Sedum > Sedum album. The sequence continues at coordinate 10,127 of QZGG01002163.1, forward strand.
GGACGCCCAAGTCCTCAATCAACCGCCGGACTTGGCGTTTTTCGAGGTACATGTTCTTTCCTGGCTCCACTGGTTCCGCACGGTCCACATCATGCCCAAACTCCGACGGCATGAACCTCTGCTTGTCAAAACAATAAAGGATTGTTAGAAAACTTTTAATGATGTGCACTTTTGCACTAAAGTTGATTTAGTTTCAAAGGGAGAGTTGGGTGGTGTGGGTGAGACCTTTATTGTCCCAACAGCTTTGATGGCTTGTACAAGAGAAAGTTGGTCCATGATACCGGCCCCTCCCACGGCTGATATCACCGTATCTATCTTCAACTCTTTCATTGTCGTCTCCATAAAGTTCTTGTCCTTGATATCACCCTAGGGTTTTCATCACATAATATTATCCTTTAGTTGCAAGATATTTACACTTTTAGTTTATTGATTACTAGTAATATTGTAGAGAATAGTGTTAGAGATGAGTAATGTGACAAAAAGCAGGTCATATGAGAGTAGCAAACCCTACATGCACGATGATGGCTCCCCTCTCTTGTAAACTCTTTAAAACAGTTTTAGGCTTAGTGGCTGAAGCAGGTCGGGCCAGCACATAGGTTGTCCTGCCTGCATGGAGACTCGCTGCTGCTACAAAGTGGCCAATGAATCCTGCAGCTCCTACTATGAGCACCCGTCCTGACCCATCTTTGGAGGATAATGGGTTAGCTGGGGCAGGCATTGGTTGCTCTTGATTTGGAAGAACTGTATAAGCTTGTTTTTTTGCTCAAAGACAGGTGAATGACAATGTATGAAACGCAAACGGATTGAATATATAGAGATAGAGAATAAGAAGACCACGAAGAAATTAAGAAAAGAGAAGGGAAGTTGCTGAGGTTAGCCGTGAGTGAATGATGTGAAACCCAAGCTACCCTTCAAAAGTTACAGTGGAGAAGGGAACCAGGTCCACAATTGACTATGAAAATGAGAAAAGAATGGATTCTAGTTGGACGCCGTTTGTGCATAAATAAATGGGTGGTTAAGAGTTCCAAGAACTGTAACAGAGTGTTTGTTACTTTGCGCCCCAAGGGTGGAGATGCATTTTTTTTATTGTTTGCACTTTTAACTTAATTGTTTATATATTTTGATTTTGTTTTGTGCATTTTGACCATTTCGTCAAAAGACAAAATAGTTTAAAATATGATTTTTTTGATCCAACGGTGAGATGAGTCTCAAATGAACCTCACTCACTGTTTACAAATAAAACTAGTAGATGAAGGCATGCAGCCATGCACCAACATCTTTTTTCCATGGTTGACTTCTAGATGAGGCATTGTGTGAAAATACTAATGAGTTACATCTATACCTTCATACTAATCAGCCATGCATATGTATAATTAATAGCAACCCTATCGTATGTGTAATGAGTGATGTATGTTAATTAGCTTTTTCATATAGATGTTGGATTCATTCACGTTTTCAACTTTGCAAAAGACCATATATGGAGTAGTTTAGAATGCATCTGAATCAGATCAGAACTTCATTGTTCTTAACATCTTCCTAGTTTGCCAAACGGTACCTGATTCGCAATCATTCAATCATATTGTTTAATGATTAGTAACAACTCATAAATATTCTACAGGTATATTACTGCTAAAAACCAGATCACACAAAATATGATGGGTTGGATGCTGATTTTGTTGCATATTTTCAACCGCATATTTTAGATTGGATCTGAAAATGAATCGGCTCAGAATCTCATGGTGAGGTTGTCTTTTTAACGTTTGCATGGTTATCTACCCGTACCCATTCTGAATCAATATTGTTTCATGATTGAATCGTTATAATATTATATGCAACTAATAACCATATCACATAATGCATAGTAAAATGGGTACTCGTTTTGCAGTTGCATTTTCCTTGTTACAGAATCATATGATCATAATGACGAAATCCTTAATTTTTCAAAAATTTCCTAACACATAACAATGTAACAACATTGCAACCTTACACAACTAGCTTCACTTAATCACTTATGCGTGTATGAGTGAGTGATAATAGTGACACGACATGCTTATAGGAATTAATGTCAATACATGGGTTTTAATAATCACACCACTCTCTGCAGGATTTGTGGAGACAAAGCAGACACGATAGGATAGATCACACACACAAACTCATAAGGTAAACTATTGTTTGAATGAAGCACGATTGGCAATCTGACAGATCTTACGGAGTAAATTTTAAATTGAGAATCGGATCTTTAAAAAAGATTTGTATTGTTAATTTTCATAAGGAATAAAACTGAGTCTTCATCACACATTAATGCCAATAGAACTCGTGTATTCAATATTTTCAGGTGTATAATAATATAACAAGGGGAAAGTTCAAGGAGGATCAATATGTATTTGTAAGACGGTGAGACATGATTTCGATCGTTGATTACTTATAATTCAACGGATGAGATTTAAACGAAATTATCTTCAACTCCAACCGTCCGTATTTTCTGCAAATTCAACTGCCTAATTAATTAAAAAATCAGTTTTAATTTCAACCATCGGAATAATCAAATCAACGATTGAAATTATGTCATTTCGTTATATAATATTTATCGTTCTTTCTGATCTTATCCCACTAGTGCAATATACTAAAGTAAAACACATTATTATCAATACAAGTTAAAAACTGTTTGACAGTCATTCATAATCGTCCGGCCGGTTTGTATTTTAGACATGCATTTAGTCGATTTCATTTAAATTTTTATAATAATACAATGGACGGTCCGAAAAACAATTATTAGGAAGTGAGTTTCAAAAAACATTATCGAATTCTTTATTAAATTTGAATTCTTTAAATTTATCTAATTTCTCGAAACTTGCCCCATAATTATCATTTTCGATAGTTTGGATCATAATTTGACAATAGTTCATGACCATATTTTTTACTCTTGCCTTAATTCTTCTATTAAAAGTGAACTTGTTGTATAAACCTTGGTAACTGTAGCCTGTAATTCTTCCGAACTGTTCAATAGGTTTTTGTTTGTTAAACACGCCATATTTCCACACGAATTGTTGGTATATATATCTTAAAACATGTGACAACTTATCTGAGATAAAAATTTGATTCAATTTATAAAAAACATGCAATTACAACAATTTGTATTCATTTATAAATCAATGCGAACAATTACAAAAGAGAATACCACCATACAAATATATTCATTTATATTATTACTAATTAGTAAAATGGATGATAATTTATTTGTTAGGTAAAAACGTTAAAGTGAAAGTAGAAGTGGGTCCGTATGCGGCGGCTGTCACAACGGTAAGTCTCCAACGGCTCCAACTACCACTCTTCATTCCCAAACTAGCTAGAAATTTGAAGAACAGATGTTGAGCTGAGGTTCCTCACGTTTCAAGCGTCACAGACAAGTCAACATTTAGTGTTTTAGTCATGGCTGACACTTTTATTGGTTCAACAATCCTCTGCATGCACTAAAAATGGGTGCGTGTTCATGAAAATGTATTGTGGTTTACCTGCAAAAACAAAGCAACTATCAGAAAACACATTGTTCATAATTCATCATAATTGATAATTTTTTATAAATTATTAATTTATAAACACAGATATATATATATATATATAGAAATTATGGGGGTAATAGCTGAAGTGTGTGAATTCGATTTCAAGTGATAAATAATAAGACAAGTGTTCATCACTCCACACCTTTGATACATGAAATCGTTATTACAATATAATAATATTTTTAAAAACGTAATCCAAAATGATTAAATTAAATTGTGAATACACAAGTATTCACAGTGAAGTTTCTCATCAAAACAAAATAATTACAAGAAGAGAAGTTTGCTAATCATAATACCGACAATCAATAATCTACTTGGCTTTGGAATTAGTTGCAACAACATCATAAAATGCTGTTCCACCAGAACACATTTTTTTACTTTAATTTGTAAATTGTACCTGCCTAATACTCCTTTAAATTTATTCCAAATCAAATCAGTATACTAACATTATATTTACGATAAATACTACTCTATTTAGCATTAAATTAAATCAATTATTTGAAACTAAAGTAGAGATTCGATCGAAATCCATAACGTCAAATCACTAATTAGTATAAAAAGAAACCATATATTTGATTCTGAAGAATCACGTTGAAATATTAATTGACCTTTCACTTTCATAAAAAGGAATCACAATCAGTTATTTAATTACTTCTTTTGAAAAATTGAATAAGAAAAATTGGGCCTTGGTTGGGCCCCTCATTCGAAATACAAACTGAGTCCTCAGTCGAACGGCCCGTCAACACGACAGAGTTGACTCATTCGCGTTGGCCGTTTTTCTCTCTGCCACCAGCGTCAGCGAATCGCTAATCTTCTTCATCACACGTTGCTTTCTCAAACCTGACTCTGGGGAGAGGCCGAGCTAAAAAAACTGTTGATTATTTGGGGGTTCTGGTGATCTTAACCAGTTCTGTATAAGTAGTTTTGTCTGTACAAATGGTGAAGTGTATTGTGTTGAAATATTGTTGAATTCAGTAAATGATGGTTGCCTCCAAACTTTGGTATGTTTTGAGACATGCCCAGTTGATTTTATGTTTGATTATACTTGAATGTTTTGTTTTGGTAACATAATGTTGTTCTAGGGTTCTTGTTTGGTGACAAATTATTGCCAACCGGCCGGGCCATATAGCTGTCTAGGGTTCATGAACTTAGACAATGGTGTTATTCCAAAAAATAGCTGGCTAGGGTGGCTTTTGTAGGTTAATCAAACAGCTTAAAGAAGGGCCAAATAGGTTGTCTTCCGGGACAATACGCATTGTTCATTACGATCATTGTTACAGCTAAGAAGACTGTGTGGGAGGGGCATTGTCACAATTTGATTGCATATCTTAACATCTCATCTCTTGCTAACATGGTTTGTCTCTTGATTGGAATTTTGTCAAGTGAACCAACCACGAAAGAACCCATGTCACTGTTTATGGACTTTGTAGTGCGTCTACGTCAAATTCATGGACTCAATTATTGAAAGCTTTATTTTCTTCTCTCTAAATTTATTTGTGGGGACTTAATCTCAATGTAATGAGTGAAATTACGATCAAGTTGTATGTTTCTTAATCTGATGGGGTCGAATTTGTATTAAGCAAAACTACTGCGGAAACTACAGTGCTTAGGAGTTAATAGATGCGAAATGTGTAGTGGGCCTGGGCCGCACGTGGACAAGATAAGCCTTGTCTCGTCTGACAGCAACCTTGAATTCCAAGTTGTCAAGTTCAGTTTTACACGTTTTGAATTTTAATTGTAGAGGAATTAAATACGAATCAGAAAATGAAATTAAGGGTTAGGATCATGTGAAACAATAAGTTATTGTAAGACGGAAGGATAAAATCAGAACTGTTGATTTGAATGATTAAAAGGTCGAGATTAAAGTTGATTTTATTAAATTTGACGGTTGAATTTGCGAAAAACACGGGGCGGTTGGATGTGGAAGTTTTTTTTAACTTTAAATCTCATCCGTCGGATTATTATAAATCAACGGATGAGATCGTGTCCTACGATCTCACTAAATATTGATTGTCCATCTAGAACTTTTCCCATGAGATTAAATATCCGTTTTTTGTTTCTAGTTTTAGGTCAATTAAAATTAAGCAGTTTAGGATTTGAAGGGTAAAATATTTAATATGTAATCGGAATATTCTTTGAGTGATTATTCAAAGGCTCACATAACATTGTTTTCTTTGTGATATTGATTAATTTGACGGTTGAGATTAAATAAATAGGTGGTTGAATTAGCAAAATACACGGGCGGTTGAGAATGACGGTTATCAATATCAACCGTTGGATGAATTAAAATCAACGGTTGAGAAAATGTCCTTCTGTCTTACTACAAAAACTTGTATGTCCTTCTAAAACTTAATCATTGATGTGTAAACGGTTTAAATATTATTTTACATACATATTCATATTCTGCCCATTTTACCACGATTTGCATCTGCTACTATGCAAACCAACTGTAAACATACTATCAAAAAGCTTGATTTTTTTTGATATAGCAATCAAAAAGCTTGATTTTTTTTGATATAGCAATCAAAAAGCTTGATTTTAGAGATTATGATAATGACCCATTTCTTTTTCTTAATCATTTTTTTACTTGCACTTTTGAGATGAATGATGATGATGATCCAACGGTTAGTAATCTTTACTATTGGGGATGTAGTCCAAGTAACATTTAACTTTTGATGATTATTGAAAATGACAAACACCCAAAACCGTTGTGCCTATCTTATCTGTTTCTCAAATCATATTCTTAGAACTAAAGATATTAAGTAGATTATCATACCACTAAATGTCAACCATATTGAATCATGAATCATGGTTTGAACTCGATCAATAAAGGATAGAATTGTTATCTATTCAGTTCATTCCGGCTCTTTAATTTTAAATGTATAATTCATTCCAAGATAAAGGATTGCATAAAAGCTAATTTGTGACATTCACTAGAATCCCAAAAAAGTTTTACATCAAAATTAGGCCTCCATCTACCATAACAAAAAGTTTCTAACTGATCTAACTTCCGCAGTTATGTACAAACCAACGGGAAAAAGGGGGTCTAGCCTGAATGAGACTCCCGCTGGACTTAAAGAGGTAGTGCCAGTTTATCATTAATCATGCCAGCAGAGTAGCATCACAACACACCTCCTAATGATGTAAAGCTTGGCTCTTTGCTCCCTCAACACTCCTCCAAGTTTCTTAGTAGTTGAGCTTCTTTTTGTGGATGCAGTTGATCTTTTTCCAGCTGAAGATCCACCACTTGAAGTTACCGTCTCAGCTGCACATGTCGATGATGATGCGGATGATGATGATATGCTTCTCAACATGATCTTCATATTAGTTCTTTTAAGGATTTTTCTTGGAGTGAAATGAAGAAATTGAAGTAGCTTGTACAGAGAGATATTCTTAGTGCTTGTGGCTTTTGGTGAGTTTGTTTTTGTGCAGGGGGAGTTGGTTTTTTATAGGGCAAGGGTTCGAAGGGGAAAGTGTATGATATTGGGGGTCTCGAAGAGCGTGCTGTGTCCCCTACTTCAACTCGACAACCCTAAAAGTCATGGGACCCTTTAGGAAAACTAAAATTTTCTAATGGCGTTTATTATACGTGTACTCATCCAGCTAGTTATTAAATACATACATGATTGAGTTTTAAAGTGTAGTCTACGAAAGAGATTAGTGACAGTGACTAGCTAGTTTACCAAACGTGCATTCTCGATTTTGTGTATTATTCTTGTAGCTTAGCTTAGTTACTAACGCCACGCTAATCAAAGCGATGATTAAGGTCTGAAAATGGTTAAAAAAACAGGTTAAAAATGAGGGTTATTGTTTAACCCTCATTTTTATGGGAATAGATAGTGTTTATTTGGAGTTTTGAGGAGTTCATATGACTACACACGACACCAAGACTACGCTGATGATCACTAAGTATTGAGGATGGTTCTGAGTTAAATCATACGGAGTACATCACAATTCATGCCAAGTGCATGCCAACTACCTTACATGAGAGCTAGCATGATTGCCTTAATTTCTAGGGCAATTATATATGGATTAATTATATATTTTAGTGCGTAATTATGCATTCGGCACCTTGCACACTTCAATTTTTTTACTAATCATGCATTCGGCACCATGCACTTCAATTATAACATGCACTACAATTATGACATGCACAATAAATTCAAATAGAGATTCAAGTTTCTTAATTAATATTAAAGGTGAATGAGTAAAGAGAATAAGAGATCATGCATCGTCAAACTTATTGAAAGCATTCTTCTTTATTTCCTTTTGCTTTAGTAGTGTATAGTTTATTTGTGAGGCCATTCGATTACAGTGAGGATCATACGACATTTCAAAAGGATATGCTTTATAATCACACTACCTTATGGGCATAACGTGATGATTGTTAGCAAACCAAAGAGCCAACTTACAGCTAGCCAACTCGACCAAAAACCTATATAAAAACTCTCAATGATCATAATATAATCGAGTACTGTGTTAAGTTTGCGCGACAATCTATTCAATGAAGTGACTAATCTAATCGACATTTGATACAAAAATGGAAGTTAAACATGCCACATGCTTCCTCTCGTGTTCCTCCCCATCTTTGCTCCTCCCCATGGAACCACATTGGGACCATTAAAAGCATCTCAATAGTAATTAAATGATTTTAGAACCAAAGTTGTGGTTGTGATACAGGCTTTGGGGCACACTGTGAGTCAAGGGTGACCCTAATCTTCTGATTATTGTATCACTTATATCCCATAACCAAGTGTTCGAAAGGGGACAAGTATGAATAAATAACAACCCCCGAAGATACACAATGACCAAGCTTGCACATCTGTCATCAGCCTTTCAGTCATCACTCTCTACTTGAGAGAGACTAGTACTAACATAATATTCCGTCGACAAATATCTCGGTAAGACCTTCAACTTAGATCCTTTTGAGATCATGCACATTACTTGTTCAAGTTGATGAATAGAAAGCAATTTAGGTCAAGCAAAAACGCTTATGAGCATACCCTCGTTTGTAGTTAAGTCAAGATGTGAGGATAAGTACGCCATTTTAGTTTGGGCCTTGGGGCAATCCAAAAGCTCTGGTCAAATGATCAATCAGAAGTTGCACAATGTACATCCAGCTCCTATAAATGAATTGGCAAGATCAACTGTTTCATTTACTATCAGTACTTGTACAAACTTGAATCCTGAGATCCCTTAAAGATATGGAGTAGAGTTATAGTTTATTGCACGGGCACAAACGCCTTGGCTTTTATGTTGTGCCATAGTGTCAGACTAGTATACATAATTTGGAATATGGTCTCTTGCGATCCTTGAGCATTGAGGTCAGAGAGTTGCACGTGAACTACGTACCTAAACCCTCAATGTTGGTGCAATATCTTCTTACAATATTCCCAAATGACCAGTCCATTTAAGGACACAGGTATGAAACTTGTAGCCTAATGTTTGACTTGAACTGTAAATGAGTGTGATAAGATTAGTGTGTGGGTGTCATATATTTTAATGGGATGGAATGTGGGAGCACACAGTTGTATCCTCACAAGCTTCATTAGTTATTGCTGAAGACACATTGGCCTACAGTTGGCGAAAAGTTGACTCCATGGGTTGCCAGCTAATTAACCCTCTAGTAAAGCATTCCTCTAGATCTAGTGATTACATCAGTGGAGATCGATCCCATGTTAATTGAGAGGCCGGTTTTAACCACGTGTTTTCGTCAAATGAAATAACAGACTTTTGAGACTGCCAAGATTTCAATAATGGGCTTGAGTTTTGTCATGCGATTTGAAATTGGCCCATTAACAAGCCCGTCGTGATCCCGAGCTCTTAGCCCAACAGCGTGCACTGCGGCCCATTTATAACATGTCCATTTGATTTTTGCATGTTTGAGTTGAAAATGCATTTTTTAATTTTGTATATTTAAATCCTTTCAGTTGTTTTTGTATTTAATTTTTCAATAATTAAATATACAAGGTATTAAACTATAAATAATATTATTAAATTTTCATGAATTTGAATACCAAAGGTACTAAATTCTGATAACACCTAATTTTAAATAAGGTATAGAAGTTTACATAAGTCAATGATGGCTTACTTATTCCTCATACAAAGTTAGAGACATGCTTGTTGAATAGTCAAACACCAATTTAATTAATTCCTATACCTTCGCTTCCACTAACTATTGATTTGACCTTTCATCAAACTTTCCACAACTTTCATGTGTTTTTGTATAAAATGTCAATACGTACCTCTGACCATAACGGTGGAAAAACCTGCCGGAGTTTTTCGACCCCCACCGTCCATGACCATACCGGCCAGAGGCATTAAATGCATACTTTACATTTTACAACACGTGTTATAGACCACAAATTCGTTAGTTGGATTGTGCTTGTCATCATCAATTCTCCACCGTGTAAGACTATTAGCCATGTGTGAAATTTTCATTTAATATTTGTCACACACACCAACTAAAAACTCAAAAGTAGCTGTCTATAATGATGTATATAAATGGGATGTCCACCCATCATTCACTACTCAACCTAAACTCATCAATTGATCAACTCCCATCTGATCAACAATGGCTACCTTGAGCTCTCTAAGACTCACTTCATCTACCGTCCAATCCTTCATCTCAACAAAATCATCACCTTCCAAAACCCCAACTCACCTAGCCTTCAACAAGCCCTCTCTCTTCAAATCATCAACTCCACTTCCCTCCATCTCCATCACCACCAAGACCACCAGATCGTCTCGATCATCTTCTTCATCAATTTGCTCCCTTGTCAACAAATCTGAAGCCAGAGATGATGATACTAAGGTACAAGAGTTGAGCGTGTATGAGATAAACGAAAGAGACCGTGGCAGTCCAGTGTACCTCTCACTAAGCAACAAAGAAGCACACTCACTCGGTGACCTAGTTCCCTTCAGCAACAAACTCTACACTGGATGTTTGCAAAAACGTCTAGGCATCACAGCAGGCCTCTGCATCCTGATCAAGAACATCCCCACAAAAGGCGACCGCTATGAAGCGATCTACAGCTTCTACTTTGGTGACTACGGCCACATCTCAGTCCAGGGAGAGTACTTAACCTATCAAGACACTCAGCTGGCTGTGACAGGTGGATCAGGAATTTTCGAAGGGGTTTATGGGACAGTGAAGTTGAAACAGCTTATATTTCCGTTTAAACTATTTTATGTTTTTAGTTTGAAGGGTTTGAAGGGTGATCTACCTGAGGAGTTGTTAAAGCCTGCTATACCTCCATCTCCTGAAGTGACTCCTTCGCCGGCTGCTAAGGCTCTGGAGGCTGATGGTGTTGTGGAAAACTTTACTGATTAAATATTAAGTTATGTTGAAAAATCTGCTCCTGGGAAGGAATCTAATAATTGTTGTCTCGTTGCTTTTTCACTTTGTTTTATAGCTTGTCATTCTCAATCCATTTAATTAATACCGCAATTCCTTTGGTGTCAGCTCAAAATTCTTTTTGATTTTTGAATGCTTTAGATTCACATTGGTTTCATAATTCAATACCATCAACTCCGTAATTTCTAGTATTCTTTTTTCCACATTGTTTTCATTTTATTAGTCAAAGGGTTGTCGAAATGCAATAATAAAGTATACGAATCGAAAATGTGTTATTGAAATGCAATGCAATTATAAGGTGGGAGAAATGGACCATATGTCCGATCGGTTGGCCCATTATCTAAGCCCACGTTCTATCGAGGCCCATTGGATTTCTCGAGTGTTTCTATGTAGTAGCGGGTAGCCCACAAGAAATTAAATTCGTTAAAATTTAAGTGGAAAGCACGTGGCATTTTGCATTTATAGTCTTATTATATTACACCTTCGAAATTGGATTTTTTAACATACATGAGTGTTAGTTAATTAAATTAGGATATTCAGAAGAATATGCTGCTCTAGATTCAGTCTTTCATTATTTGGAAACAAAAAATATTCAATTTCATGGAAATCTTCATTAATACCATAATGTACATAAAACGTGATAACTGAACCAGATGTTTTATTTTTTTTGCACCAAGAGGCGGCTTTAATAACTCCAAGAACGTATAGCAACAAGAAATGTGACCTTTAGGACATCCCAAAAGGCAAAGCACCGATTTAACTAGGGAGCGACCCTTCCTTGCCCTAGTTTTCCACAAGACATCACGCGTCCCACTTCCAACCACAATCACAGATTATCGTGACACAGTGAACTCCACATGGCCGCATATATAGAGCATGCAAGCGTTTGCATGTACAGAAAGTCATACTAAAACCCTATCTAATCCATGAACTGATCGATTTTTTTGGCGTTGATCTTATCAGGAATATACTTCAAAAGAGACGGATAAACGGATGACGTCATCAGGGACAACCTGGACCACTACGACCTCATCCATCTCGTGGAATATTCATCCCTCTCTTTGTGTCTCTGTTGCTTATTTATAACATAAAAACAGATCGTGTTCATTGTCTATTTCAAGTAATCCATTCCCATTTCCTTCTCTCTCTCTCTCTATCTATAACATTATCCTTTCAAAATAACATTATCGGCTATACTCGTCTGCGCTTTTGTAATCTGATTGCACTTTTAATTAATCGTGTGACTTTAACAAGAGGAAGAAGCTGGGACGCTCGGTTGGTTAGGTTTTTGCGTTCATGGAGAATATGGAATCGGGCTATGTTGAAGCATTGGAATTGGAGCGTATGAAGATGCTCGTTTTCGGGCGGGAGCTTCCTTTGTCCATACAGCTCGTTTCTCGAGGTAGCATTTTCTCCCTCTACATAAGTTGATGAATAAATGCTCTCTATTTTTTGCGTACCATAAAATGTTTCAATGTTGGTTTGCGTTGATTTTGATGATATTGGGTATGTGCAGTCATTGAGAAATATAAGCAGCAGCGTCTATCCGTACCCTTGTCCGAGGAGACAACCAGCAATGATCGAGGACCCGTTTTAGAGTTTATTCCCATGAAAAATAGTCCTATCAACACATTTGCATTTTCGCCTGAGATCAGTGGAGATCATCACCAACAGGATTTGAATCAGCAGCCTTGCCTAGTGAGAAATCTGACTGGTTAAGATCGGTTCAGCTTTGGAACCAAACTCCAAATCTTACAAATGAGCCAAGCAGGAGAGAATCAGATGCAGACAGGAAAGGGAGTTACAACACAGGTATGGAGAAGAGTGCTGAATCAGGCTCGACTGATCATGCAAAGAATCAGAATCAGTTGGGGAAGCGTGTTGGAGTAAGTAAGACGGACATTTGTGAGGAGAGTATGAAGAGAAAGCAAAGGCGGTGTTGGTCTCAGGAGTTGCACAAGAGATTCTTGCATTCCCTGCGGCAGCTAGGTGGTCCACATGGTATGCCATTATTATGTGTTTCAAAAACTCACATGGGGCCGTGTTTTGCATTTCTTGATTCTGACTATGCACTGTTTTTTGTTGGATCAGTTGCGACACCAAAACAGATACGGGAGTTGATGAAGGTGGATGGTCTAACAAATGATGAGGTCAAGAGCCATTTACAGGTTTGTTACTCATATAATGTTGACGTTTTGACTCGTAACAATTAGGCATCCTATTAATTTTGACAACTGATGAGCCATTCGTGAAACTAATATCACCTGTTGGCTTGTTGATCTTACCTTTCAGAAATACAGGTTGCACACTAGAAGGCCGGCCATGTCACACGACCAAGACAATAATGGTCACAACACTCAAGCTACGCAGTTTATGGTTGTAGGAGGTATTTGGGTACCACCGTCGTCAGACTATCCAACAATGTCATTAGCAAACAGGGAAGAAGTAAATACAGACTCTGGATCACCACCAATGATGGAGTTTATACTCCAAATGGCAGCACCACATTCATGGGTTCAATTCAATCAAGAACCTCAAATCAAGATGAACAAAAATTCAGATGGTCATGGTGATGCACTTGCTCGCTGTATTTCCCCTTCTTGTCTTCCTCCACCCGCACAACAGCTTCCCCTATATATTAGCCTTACGTTGGATCGGAGTACTTGTAGGTTGAGAATGATTGAGAATTTGACATGCATGCAGGTTTTGTAACGAGAATATCCCACCTTTTTCTTATGTGGTCACGAGTTGTGTAAACTGTTCTTCATAATATAACCTCAAGGGTTTCCACTTCCAGCGTGATCATAGCAAAATATAACTTCCATTAATCCAAAGTGACCGTACTAACTCAAAAACCTAAATTGATTAACTTGGAGCTTCCAGAGAAATAGAGAGAGATGGGTGCTTTAGGATTTCCACTAACGTAGTGCCAGTGGTCATGATAACCACAACTTAATATGTGCTGGTCGCTTCTAACTTATTGCAATTGAAAATATTTATACTAGTACTAAAGTCAAAGTTCTCTTATATGAGCTACCATGCATGATCAGTTTCGACGCTCGCATCACAAACATGTTAGATTATCACCATTTGGATTATCCTTTCATTATTTCGTATAAGTGGATTTGTCAGCGACCAAAGAGGCATGAAACGAGGTGTAATTGAAGTTCAATATTAAATATACATAAAATATAGAGGCGGATTAATTATTCGAAATACAAGACTAAATCTCATTTGTTGATTTTTATTTTAAAAATAAAATAATAATTTTTTAAAAAAAATCAACAATTAAGATTATGTTTCATGATCTCCAAAATCTTGAATGTCTTTCCTCAAATTTGTTCGTCAACTTTTATTTAAAGCAGTAAGTCATGCTCATGCATTGCAATAAAGGCGGTATTATTTCAAATTATAATAAGTCATGCATGGAGAATATGAACTTGGAAGCTAGATGTGTATATTTTATATAGTTTCTTGATAAGTTAATAAATGCTTACAATCAGGTTATTATCGTGTAAATCTAGGTTTGATTAATCCAAATACTTAGAAATGAAAAAGCATATGCGATGTGAATGGGACTTTGATTTTTAGCTTATCTTCAAATCAAAAATGGGACAGAGTAAAGATTACCCTTGGAGTATGAAAGTTGGAAACAAAGTGTCCCTTGGAGCTCAATAGGGACAAGTCTTCTTGTCGAAGACTCAGACCATAATTAAGAAACAATTAAATTGGTTCTTAGGGTTTGAGATCCGATATTCCTATCCTTTGTTTAGATGTAGAACTTTGTTTGGATATTCTATGCCCAAGTGAGACACCACATACATACTTAAATGTAGGTACTATCCTATGTTCCTACTATTGAATGTTTTCATGGATTCTACTAGCAATATACATGTCATGGATGAACATGAGACCAAATATAATCTTGATTCATTACATGTGATACGACAATTTGGCCTGAAATGTAAACATATTATTATTGAGTTAAACAATTCATCATTCTTCCATATAAGTGGTGTATCACTTCGTGGCCTTTGTCAACCTAAATTTGGTTAACGAACAAACATGCTTATACAAAATGTATCCATCATGAGAGAATCGCATTTGTAATAATCCAAAGACGCGGCAGTGTTTGGTGCAGATTGATTGGGCCGATTTGGCTCTGAATAAACATTGAGTAAGTATCCCCAGGCCCATTATGAGAACAAGATGACTGGATTAGATATTTGAATGTTCACAAATCACAATAACGTAATGGGTTAAAGAGCTTGTAGCTATTTAGAATATTTTACATATTTTTACTTAGATCCAGTCCAGTGCAGCGAAAACTATTTAATGCGAGCCAAAACTATATAATTTTAGTAAAAGATCACTCAAAACTACGTAGGGTTATAGTAAAAAACTTCAACACGACGTCGTTTTTACCCTCGCAGTAAATAGCTGCGCATTACCGGATCCGAATCCTTTTACTTACAAAAACTCTGTGTTTTTTCATTTTTTTTTTAAAAGTAATTTTGTCTTTTAATCAATAAAAATGTAAATTTCCATTAACCAAATAATATTTTCTTTAAATTATATTTGAATTTGACAGATTTTTTATTATTATTCCTACACGGCTCATATTGGACAACAATAAGAAACCAAGAAACTATTTTTAAAAAGAAAATATAAACAAATGGATCTCCAAAACGACCATTTTCCGAATCTGATCAACCGTCTACAAAACCAAAACAAATAAATTACTGAGCCGGCATTGACTCGGATCGCGAACCAATATCGGTCGGACCGTACACCACGTCCGAATGATCAAACAAACCGTCCAACGCCAAATAACCACTCTCATCATCACCTACACCAAACGACGTCGCATCCGCCTCCTCAAACCCCCAAATCTCACCCAAATCCAAAATCGGCGCCACCTCCGCGCTTGAAGGCGGAAGACCCAAATCATCATCCGAAGCACCAAGCAAATACCCAAACTCCGGCTGTGATGTCGTGACCGGCGAGGAGGCTGATATTTCTTTCTCTAAGAGTTTCATGACAGAGTCTAAATCATGCATGTTCGGATCCGTGTCGGATTCATCTAAAATGTCGAATAACTCGTACCGGATTTTTTTCACATCCGGCGAGTTGAAATCTTCGTCGTCGTTACAACTGCGCTTTTGAGCTTCGTTGGCTGCTGCGATTGACATTATGAGGAAAAGGGTATTCAAAAGTGTAACAAAATTAGGGTTTTGATCGACGATTTGAGTGTTTTGTTGGATACAAGGAAAATGGTCTCGTAGCTTTATATAGTGTCCGAATCCGGCGCCGGGCCCACTTTTTTATCTAATTAATTATTTTTATGAAATACTGATTGCTTTGTGTCGGAAAATGAGAGAAGAATTAATCCTTTAGAAATATAATTTCTGGAGAAAATTAATTGATATTTTGTACGAGATTTTTTGCTACTCTATTTTTTGTTATATTTGATTAATTACTAACGTAATTATCAATTATTATTTAGTATCAAAACCGTCCTACCGTGATTCAAGATTAAACATACTCCGTATCAATTCTCATTCAAATGAATAATGGGTTTGAAGGTAGCATGGGCCCGTTGAGCTTAAATGTCAGTTGAGATATCAACAAAACCGAAATATGTTTATTGCATTATAAATGTAGGAAATGAAATTGTACAAAAAAGTTGGAAATGAAAGGAGAAGTTGAACCCATTATTAGTGCATGCCCAATTATTAAGAAGAATAGAGTTAGGTTAGATTGGATATCCCATAATGTTTGTACACTTTTCGTTTTGGGTGTCCCCTTAAGTTTGTCCACTTTCTTTTATTATCAACCACACATTCTACTTTTTACTCATTTACTTATTAATCATTTATTTTCAACCACATATTTTATACCTTCTTTCTACGTTAATTACCGTGCATTTTGTGCTTTTGGATAAACAAAGCGGGACGGAGGGAGTACAACAAAACATATGAGGAAATTGATTCCATAGTTTATGAATTGAAGTCCAGTGGGTCCACAATCTCAAGTGAGTCTTTAAAATTAGTGTTTTTGTAATAAAAAAATCTGACAGCTAAAATGCACATTAATAATTACTTTCACATTTTTAATTGACAAATCTTATTTCGGCTGGAGCTAATCCTAGCCAAGACAAATTAAGCCGTACAGACAGATCGGCCACGTGTGTGTGTGGGACGACACGTGTCGAACTTAAGATATCTAATCAGTATAGATGTCGTTTCCACGTTTAAAGCTTATATATTAGGTAGAATCACGTGGTTCAGGCTGGCTGTCTGTTTTGCCGACTCGATTTTATGCTGTTTTAAATGACTCTTGACTTTTTGAGTTCCGATAAAAATGATTTCATTTATGTTGCCTTTTTTTGATCTGAAATTCTAGAGTCTTCTTTTTCGATATTTTTGTATCTTATTTGTGCATTCGATATTGATACAACAAGCCTGTCACTGTTTTGTCATCGTGCCCCATCAATTATTATTTGTATTGAGTGAAAATACACTGTTGTTTACATTGCGATATTTTTTATCTTTTAACTTCAATCGTTTAATTAAAAAAATAATGAGTACATTATTTAAAAATCCTGAGTAAAGCATGTAGGATCCATCATCCATGTTGAGTTTCCTTCAATATATTTTATTGATCAACCACTAGGGTGGTCCTAGCGAATAGCATTTTCATAATTAAATACTCTAGGTTCTAGCTTCAAAATTAGAGGCCACACTTTGCATTGACGAATTAGAATTGGTGAATGCTTGTTTTGTTGGTGATATTAGCTTTGAGATAGAAATGCTTACATGGAGAGAGTTGACTGATCAAGACTTGAGAGGGAGAGCTTACATGAAAGATGTTTAATTAGAGAGCATAGATTTGAGATGTGTAGATTATAAATACTTGAGCTTGAATGATACCGTAGTTACAGTAAGTCATCGTTAGATGGTTCCGAAATTCAGGACAACGAGATACTTATAAACATTACTTGTAATAAAAAATTATTTTATTGATCATCTCACTCACTCAAAGACTTAAGGGTATTGTTTACTGCCTCGTATAGAAATGGCCTTTTAAATAGCACCATGCGTCTTTGTGACATCATTCTGCTTGTGAATAAGACATGTGAAATTTGTGAATAATCCGGCAGCGAGCTGAGCGATCTTTCGCACGTAGTAGCTGCATTATTAATGAACTTTGCTGCACTGCGTAAATACTCCATTTCATTACTATCTTTGTTCTTCACTTTATTTTGCGCCCAGTTTATATTAATAAATTAAATTATATTGATGTTGATAAAATACAAAGAATCATATTAATCACCACCTATTAATTACCTTCATATTTATTTCCTTGCTTTCTGTTATTACTATTTTTAATCTATCATGTATTATATATAAGGTGATATCCAAATAAATATTCACACAAGATTTTATTTCATTCTCCTCTCTTCTAATTATTTTTCTAAACTCAACAGATGTTTACATGTTTTTAAATCATCTTTCAAACTAGCTGATGGTTCATTCTTCAAAGATGTCATCATGCGAATATTAGATTCTATATGTGTTTTGGTGAGGTTAATGTAGCGTTTGCAAGATCATGTATATTTTTTGCAGCAAAACAATGAGAATCTGCTTTTAAGATCGTCTTATACTGATCTGGAAATAATGTGCTGTCACAAACTTTACAAATTATGGTTCTTCCCGAATAAGTTGTTTTAAAACTTATACAAATATGGACTACTAAAATGAAGAATTTGATGAATAGATGGGAGGATTTAAACAAGGATGACATCGTTAGGTTTACCATTTGTCTATATTGTATCTTGCCTTAAGTAATAACAACAAATTCAGATATT
Organism: Sedum album; assembly: GCA_006409495.1. Taxonomy (NCBI): domain Eukaryota; kingdom Viridiplantae; phylum Streptophyta; class Magnoliopsida; order Saxifragales; family Crassulaceae; genus Sedum; species Sedum album. The sequence continues at coordinate 28,914 of QZGG01002163.1, forward strand.
ATGATAGTATTTTGTCTGATTAGGAAAAAATTAATGAGTACTATTAATTAATAGTCTGCCAATGAAAAATTAAATTCAGTAACAAAATTAATTTCATCTTTTTTTTTTTTGATGGGTGGATTTACAACTGAGTACAAGACATTACATATTCATCTAGTACAACTAATACTTTGAACGCACAAGTCATCTAGGCACTACCACCAATGAACTTCAATCATCCATATAGCATCAAATCAACAGCTTCCACGCACAGGCGGGAAGAATAAACAGCCTCCACGCGCGCAGACGGAAGGAATGAAGCCCCAGAAAATCTGAGGGAAATTGGTGAGGCCAGGATTCGAACTCTAGCCCTGAGGTTCCTTTGTCAGGTCCCTCAACCAACAGAGCACCACTCTGTTGGCAAATTAATTTCATCTAAATCACCCATTATAATTATATATCATTGTATCACCAAAATTCTTTATTTTTCATGATACTAACTATATTAATTTAACATTTACTATTTATATGGCATAAATACATATAGTTGTACTCGCCTAATCCTTTACTAATAACAATTGAAGTACATAATAAGACCTAATAAATTTATTTATTTAATGAATGTAAAACATTTTACTGCTCACTAAATATATTTTTTGTCGAAAGAGGTTGGTGCACATTTACTAAGCATTGAAATACAAATAAAAATTTAAACTTTTAAACCACACGATGCGTAAAAAACTTGTGTTTCTTGCTGGTATCAATATGAACTTCTTCATGATGTGTTAAAGGAAAATGTACGAATCCTGATGATGTTGGGAATGTCAAGATCTCAACTTCCAATTGATGATGAAATAAATGCATTATAAATCAGTTTAGATTGGTTAATTTTTAATGCCTAGTTTAGAAATGTTGTTGTTTATTGGACTGGGCTGAGTCCGGCTGACAAAAGATGATTTGGATTCCAAATAGTTTTTTTATAGAAATTGTCGGTTGTAAACTGATCGAAAAACACGGAGGATTGTAGACATAGTGATCTGCTACTCATTTGGAACAGGGAGCTGTGACAGAATCGAGATTCAGAATTAATTCAGAATATGAACAGTCAACGAGACAGATTTAATGCTGAAGGCCAAGAGTCTGAGAATGCACGAATTTAATGTGCATTAGAAATTGAAATTCCTCTACTAACATCTGTATATAAAGGTGTGACTGACAAAGAAGAGGTGAGGCATAGAGAGTATTGAGTCTGGTGTTCATCCTACATCTGAGAAGGAGGAAGTTTCTGAGTGATTCACGTCATAGAGAAACTTGTTCTGTGTCTGTAAGTGTTCTGTTGTAACAGTGAGTAATATAAGATTTTCTTTGTCTGGATTAGCCTGGGAATAGACCAGGTGAACCAGGAAATCTGTGTCACTGTTTTTTTTTCTTCTGTTTTTCCTTTGTCTTGTTGCTCCGATCCGTAACAGGGCTCTGGGCTCATCCGCTGTGCACCAATTCTGTGTCAACAATTGGTATCAGAGCCGCTGGATCAGGAGCTATGGGAACAGCGAAGGTGGAGCTGGACAGATTTGATGGAAAGGGGGACTTTGCTCTATGGAGACAGAGAATGAGAGCTGTCTTGGTCCATATGAAGGTGGCTAAGGCTTTGAATGGCATAAACAGTCTTCCTGTAGATCTGAGTCAGGCCGAGAAGGAGGATATGCTTGAGCTAGCCTACAGCACGATAATCTTGCATCTGGGAGATAGGGGTGTTGCGTGAGGTGTCAAAGGAAAACACAGCAGCTGGAGTTTGGCTGAAACTGGAGCAGCTGTACATGACAAAGACGCTGACAAACAGGGTGTATCTGAAAGGTAAACTGTTTGGTTTCAGGATATCTGATGACAAAGATATAGAGGAGGCTCTTGATGATTTCTCTAAGACGGTGATAGACTTAGAAAATATTGGAGTGAAGGTTGAGGATGAGGATCAGGCCATTATGATTCTGAATTCATTACCTCAGTCATACTCTATATTTGTTGAGACTATGAAATATGCTAGAGAATCAATCAGTTTGGAAGAGGTGTTAGCAGCCTTGAAATCTAAGCAGATCGAGAACAAGGGATCTGTGTCAGACGTTGGTGAAGGGTTGATAATCAGAGGGAGGTCAAGATCTGATTCAAGAAACTCATCCAAGTCTGGAAAGAATGGTGATTCCAGAGTGTTGAAGTGTTACTTTTGTCATAAGGAGGGTCACTTTAAGAAGGATTGTCCTGAGAGGAAAAAGAAGACATCCAAGGAGTCATCTGAGTCAGGAGAAGCTTCTGTTGTAGAAGAAGGTTATGAGAGTGCTGAAGTTCTTGTTACTACTGTCAAAGGAGAACACACTGGCTGGATCTTGGATAGTGGCTGTTCATTTCATATGACATCAAATAGAACCTGGTTTGAGAAGTTTTCTGACACAGAAGAGGGTCAGGTGATGATGGGAATAACAAGTCATGTAAAGTCCTTGGCAGAGGCTGTATCAGGTTCAAGATGTTTGATGGGGCTGAAAGAATTCTCACTAATGTAAGGTATGTTCCTGAAATTAAAAGAAATTTGATTTCTTTGGGAGAACTAGATAAGCTTGGTTGTTGTTTCATTGCTGAAAAAGGAGTAATCAAGGTGATTAAGAGTTCTCGGGTTGTGATCAAGGGTGTGCGGACAAATGGATTGTATAATCTCATTGGTAGCACAATTATTGGTACTGTGTCAGAGTATCAAGGTTTCCTGAATCAGGGAAAGCAAGGTTTGAGGTGGAGCATGGGGATCAGATTGCTGGAGATGTTGATCCAGCAATGTAGAAGTTGTTCGTGAACAAGCTGAACCTGAGTCAAGTGCTGAAGCAGAAGATAGTTTGGGAGATTATCGACTGGTGCGAGACAGATCCAGGAGGAATATCAGAAGGAGTGTTAGATATTGGTTTAAGGATCTGGTAAGTTTTGTCTTGAACATTGTGGAAGGATCTGAGAATTCGGAACCTGGATCATACCGTGACGCAGGCAAGCTGAAGAAGAAACTTTTCTGGGAGGCTGAGACAGATAAGTTGAAGACTCAGTGGAACTCATTTGGTGAAATGAAGGACTTGGGATTTGCACAGAAAATGTCCAAGGAAGGAGCTGAGGAAGAAATGATGAAGTCAATTCCTAGTACAGAGGTAGTTGGTTGTGTCATGTACACACTGGTTTGCACAAGAGCGGATCTTGCACATGTTGTGAGTCAGATTAGAAGATTTATGGAATCATCCAGGACATATCACTGGGAGGCAGTGGAGTGGGTGGTGAGGTACTTAAATGGTAATCTGAGAAGGTGCTTGAGATATTCTGAGTCTGTGGGTGACTCAGAGATGGTAGCAGGCTTTGTTGATTCAGGTTGTGCTGGTTGTGTTGAAACCATTAAATACCAGACCGGTTCAATGTTCATTGTGCTTGGGACTACAGTTAGCTGGAACAGAAATTTGTATGGAGTAGCTGTTTTGTCAGCAACTGAATCAGAGAGTCTAGGGACAACTGAAGGAGTAAAGAAAGCACTGTGGTTGAGGGATATCGTGACTGAGCTGAGTTCTGCACAGAAGTGTGTGTGCAGAGGAGTGATAGTCAGAGGGCCTCGTATATATTTACCTTTGTCAGGAAGGGTTAGTCTGCTTGCACCATAAGGTGGGCAGAGAGTCTGTTGGAAATGAGCTAGCGATCAAGGTGGAGATTGTAGACATAGTGATCTGCTACTCATTTGGAACAGGGAGCTGTGACAGAATCGAGATTCAGAATTAATTCAGAAGATGAACAGTCAACGAGACAGATTTAATGCTGAAGGCCAAGAGTCTGAGAATGCACGAATTTAATGTGCATTGGAAATTGAAATTCCTCTACTAACATCTGTATATAAAGGTGTGACTGACAAAGAAGAAGAGGAGAGGCATAGAGAGTATTGAGTCTGGTGTTCATTCTACATTTGAGGTGGAAGTTTCTGAGTGATTCACGTCACAGAGAAACTTGTTCTGTGTCTGAAGTGTTCTGTTGTAACAGTGAGTAATATAAGATTTTCTTTGTCTGGATTAGCCTGGGAATAGACCAGGTGAACCAGGAAATCTGTGTCACTGTTTTTGTTCTGCTTTTTTTTTCTTTGTCTTGTTGCTCCGATCCGTAACAGGGCTCTGGGCTCATCCGTTGTGCACCAATTCTGTGTCAACAGCTCAAATATTAGCAGACAAGGGGTTATGCAGCGGACATAACCTCAGACAAAAGTACTCCATGGCCTTATCTAGAACAAAGCTTGTTGGCTGCTACGTGGATACACATGAGCTAGAGTAGAGGAAGGGGACCATTAAACAAGGAAAACAATCATCAATGAACAAATCGGTTACACTCAGAGTTCATAAACTTAACAACAACTAGGCATGGAAATTCAAGTCAAAGAAACAAGGCAGAGTCCACAAAAGCATGAAACCAGAAGCTAAGATAGCAAACAAACCAAATCAACTCACCTGCCGGTTCCTTGTTTCCGATTCTGGAAGAGAGATTAGGGTAAAGGTGAATGACAAGCAACATTATTTATACTAAAGACTGAACCATCATTATCACAACAATCAACATTATCAAAAGAGATAAGGAAAGAAATCACAAGGCATCAACATAGTTATCAAAATTGAGATTAGATAATTCCTCACGACAAATGCTGATCCAATTAGAATTTGAAGATCAATTCACCGCGGTCAGACAAAAGAGTTACATAACAACTGAACACAGAACATTCTACTCAACCGTTTCAAGACGAGCTTGACACTGATAAATGCGCCACAACAAATAAAGTCAGGACAACGTCACTAAACAACACTCAAATGTTGCTCATGCTGAGGGGGCAATTTGTAGGCACTTAAAATTTATGAAAGTGCTGAAAAAAGAAAAGAAATAATTATTTTGAATTAACATTAAATTTTAATTCAATTTAATTATTTTGGGTCAGCCCACTAAAGTAAATGGGTTGTTGTGCACTGGCCCGCAAATCAAGCCAAACCCAAAATGGATTTTCTCCCTATAAATAGAAAGCTCCTCATTCATTTGAGGGAACCCAAAAAACTGAAGAGAATAACTCTCTGAAGAAACCCTAGCTCTACGCAAACGGCAAGTATATAAAATTTACAAGCCTGCTAAAGCTACTCAGAAAAATCCTCAACGCAGAAGCGAGATCAAGTCAACGCGACCCTCGCCAATACAACAATCAAGAAAGCTTACGCAGTGCAAGTGCACACAACGCACCGCCTGCTACAACAAAGCAAACTCAGCACGCGCAGTCAACAAGTACACAAAACGTACTGCATGCCAAAGCTACCCAAAGTATCTTAGCTTACGCAGTTAACAAGTACTTAACACACACGCCTGCAAAGCAAAGCAACTCCAACTCAAGCAGTCAACAAGTGCTCAACGCACCGCCTGCAAATCAACTCCAACTCAAGCAGTCAACAAGTGCTCAACGCACTGCCTGCCAAAGCAAGGAATCCAAGTCCTCATAACCTTCACCTACGCAGTCAACAAGTGCTCATCGCACCGCCTGCCAAAGCATCAACAAATACAAGTGAAATCAAGTCATCGCGACCTTCACTCGTTCAAGTCAACCAAGCTCACGCAGACACAAGTGTTAAACGAATTAGAATCAGAGGAGCAATAGAGAGTGAACACATAAACTTTTGAAATTCAAAACAAAGAAAATATTTGCATCTTTATTTTGTTCAAAAACAAAATATTGAGTTTACAGCTGCCAACAACAATTTTCAGCCACAAATGAAGTGACATAGTTTTGAATTATTGTATACCCTATGTCGTTTTATAATTAGAAATTTAATTATGTCTGGATGTTTTTTAATTTTAAATACTGGATATTTGTGACCTATACACAAAAATCATTAACATCATATGTGTATATGATTTCGAAATGACCATATCACTTTCTTTTTATAATTTAAATTCTCCTACAATGTTGTCATACTCTTCAAAACATGATAGTTTCTAAATGTTTTGCTGTGGATCGATTTTATTGCAAGTAAAATTAGTTTGTTTATCTATAAAAACCTTCAAACAGTCCATCTCCAAGCGGACTAAAGTTTGGAAAATAACATAGGCTATTAGTAAAGCTAGTGTTGGACGGGTTCGGGTTAGCCATCGGGTTACCCGACCCGAACCGATGACCCGATTATTAAATTAAATTAATTACCATAGTAGGATTCGAACTCAACCCTCTTCAAACTTAAACTACTCAACTTCCGCTAGACTACATAACTTACTTGTTTGATATATATAGTCAGATTTTATAAATAATATTGATAGAATCATAGAATTGAAGAAACCCTAAATTAACTTTCATCTTTTTACTGTCACAAGTTCACAATTGCGGCAGCCGAGAGCTTCGAAGGAGACGGAATTCTGCAGTGAGGTCAAAGGTAAAACATTTCATGAACCATAAGTAAATATATGTTTTCATTTACTCGAGTCTTGATTCGAATGGTAAATTCAGTGGATGACCTTCCTTCGACAATGGTGATTGATTCGGGTAAACAGACTGTTGAGGCAATTAATTGTGAAGAAGATGTATCTGAAGCGAATTCTAAACTTTTGCCTAGTTGAAAATCACAAAGGTGAAACCTTAGGAAGAGAAATAGAGAGGTGTTTAAGGGATTGGAGCATTGAAAAAGTATTTACAATAACTGTTGATAATGCAAGTTCCAATGACACAGCCCTCGCTTATCTTCGAAAGAAGCTAGATGCTAGAGGTGGATTGGTGTGTGGAGGTAAACATTTACACATGAGGTGTTGCGCTCATATTCTAAATTTGGTCGTGAGTGAAGGCATCAAGGAACAACAACCTTGCATTGACGCTATTCGAAATGCAGTGAGATATGTAAGATCATCTCCTCAAAGACTTAAATGTTTCAAAGAATGCATCGAAGCAGAATTGATTAAATCTCAAAGTCTTGTGTGCTTGGATGTTCCAACAAGATGGAATTCTACTTATTTAATGTTAGAGCACGCTGAGAAGTATGAGAAAGCATTTGATAGATTGTGCGATCAAGAATCAGATTATCGCAAATGGTTTAGTGAAGATGAGAAAGGGAAGAAAAAAGTTGGTCCTCCATCGAATATGGATTGGCAGAAATCCAGAATATTTATGCAATTTCTACAGTTTTTTATGAGGTAACTTTGCGATTTTCAGGTTCTTTGCACGTGACTTCCAATGATTGTTATCATGACATTGCATCAGTGCAATCTTCTTTGACATTATGGAGTAATAATCAAACTGAACTTTTGGGATCCATGGCTTGTTCTATGAGGGTGAAGTATGATAAATATTGGGGAGATGTGGAAAAGTTCAACCCACTATTGTTTGTTTCCGTCGTATTGGATCCTCGTTTTAAATTTGATTACATTGCTTGGAGCTTGGAAGATACATACGATAAAGAAGCAGCTGTTAAAATGACAAGCTTGGTGAAACTTACCCTTTCTGACTTGTACGAATTTTATGCAAAAGGGATGTCTGAAATCAAGGAAAATGAGGATATCATCATTACATCAGAGAATGCATACACAACTACAAGTCTCACGAGGCCACCCAATGTCAAGGGTGTTTCAGATATTAGGAAGCAAGCATGGAAAAGACATAAAACTGAGTGTGCAACCTTTGAGAAATCTGATCTTGAGAGGTACCTGGAGGATAATGTTGTGGAGGATAGTGATGATTCAGCTTTTGACATTTTGAAGTGGTGGAAGACTAATTCTGCAAACTACAAAGTTGTTGCTGCTATGGCGCGTGATATACTTGCTATTCCAGTTTCTACCGTAGCATCAGAGTCTTGTTTTAGTACTAGTGGAGTGTCCTTGATGTTTTCCGTAGTTCTTTATCTCCTCGAATGGCTGAAGCTTTGATTTGCACACAAAATTGGTTGAACCCTACTGGCTTGAAGTTTGATGATACGGATTTGCTAAAAATGATGCCATAATTGAAGGTAAATTATCTACTGCATTTATAAGTATTGTTTACGAATATTTCATTCACCTTTAGTTAATATATGTAATTTTTCAGAAATTACATCACGAGCTCGTGATTCCAAAGGTGGAGATAACTAGCAGCTTCAATTACTTTTTGATGGCTTATGCTATTATTTTTGACAAGCAGCTTCAAGAACCTGGATTCAAATGCATATCCTAGTGCTGCAACATTTATTTTGTTTGGTACATTTACTTTGTCTGGATCCGTTTGTGTTTGTGTTTTGATGTTGGAAATTTGATGATGGTAATTTGTATTTGTAGAATGGAAGAGACTATCATAATAGTTTTAGGGATCTTCTAGAATTTTGAAGAGCTTTTGCAGGCTTAAAGGTTGAATTTGTGTATCCAAGAGCCTTTCGACTAGTTTGACTTTTGAGGTAATGTTATAATTTGTTTATTGTTTTAAATATGTTTATTGGTTGATGTTTCATTGCAGTTTAAATGATATAGATTCATTGTTTATGTGTAGTATCTTGGGTTTGCCGAAAATGTGTTTGAAGATAAAACAGAAGTCACCTCGCATCTCGGTATGCTCGGTACTCTACCCAGTGTACCGAGCTGAATTTGGTCAGAAAGTCGAGCTTCAACACATTATCTCGGTATGCTCGGTACCCTACCTAGTGTACCTAGCTGATTTTCGGGTCGGGTATGGACGGGTTCGGGTTAATCATTAATTTATCGGGCTGGGTTCGGATTTAAAAATACAACCCGAAGATTTTTTGGGTCGGGTACGGACAAAGCCAAACTCGTCCATACCCGACCCATGCACACCCCTATTAGTGACATCCACTACTACATATCATTTATATAACAACGCTTTTTTGGCCCTTTAACAGCGTTTCTTGAAGCGCAGTTAAATCGAGTGTTGTTGTATGTCAATAATATATTACAACGCTTTTTAAAAAAGCGATGTTGTTTGTAAACACTTTTAACAGCGCTTAACAAGAAAAGGACGTTGTTATATATGAAGATTATTGACAGCGTTTATCCACAAATTTCTTGTTGATGATACCATCAATATCCACTTGCATTTAGTCTTGTTGATGAAGAAACAACAACCAACTAGTCATAGTTCCTACGTATACTTCGAAGATATATATGTCAAATCAAAAGAGGTGTATGCGTAATTTCATATCGTCATGCAGGAATCATTGAAGCAGTGAAAAAGGAACAAAATGGTTTATGGCGATATGAGCATTCATCGTTTTTGCCTTTTACATGTTCATAATAATTTCAGTTCAACATATCCTGATTTTCATTTGAAAATGTTATGTTGGCTTGCTGGGAGTACTTCTCAAGTGAGAAAGTTTGAGGCACCGATAAATCAAATCCATAAGCTTAATCCTGATGCAGAAAGTGGCTAAAAAATATTCCTATTGAGATGTGGACCATGTCTTATGATGGAGATCATCGTTACGGTCAAGCTGCGACAAATATGATCTAAAGTTTCAGCAAAAGTACATCAATGATGGAATATTTGTATTATCGTTCCGTAAAACTGGTTATAGAACGACCTATCCAATCTTTAAATGATCTCCAGATGACCTAACAATTGATATTTAAGTTATTTTTTTTAAATTAGTTAGCGGTTGGATTTGCAAAAAAACACGGACGATTGAATATGATTATATGTTTATTCAATCTCGTCAGTTTAAATTATAAGTAATCAACAATTAAAATCATGTCTCAATATCTTACAAAAATTTGCATTTCCGCCTTGAACTTCTCATGTTAATCTATATGTTTAGCATGATAAAAATGTTTGTCTATAAATTAGGATAATAGTATAAAATATTATTTTTATCGTAATATAGTACCTTTATGGTGTGTTCACTTCGCCGGAATGGAATGCATTTCGTGGGAATGGAATGATGAATTTGGATATAGTTTCATTTTAGATTCATCCTTTCATTCCATTATTCCAAGTAATTCCATTCCGGCGAAGTGAACACACCATTATAATATAAAAAAATTCATTAGACCGTCTTTAAAATCAGAAGTTGTAGGTGATTTAGTTTTAAGGCGCGTGTTCTTTTGAGAACCCCATCTTCAATGAGATCCTGAGAACCTTACAGGAACCATTGGATCAGAGTCATCCAACAGTCCAAAAATCCAGCCGCCTGCACACATCACCTGCCCCCAACTCACTCAATTTTGCACGTGAATTAAATTCCCCCCAATACATCCTGTCCATTCATTTTACCAACATCCGACGGTTATAAAATGGGACGTAAGATCTCATTGAATGTATGGATCACATAGGATCCGGATTCTTAGTTTTTTTTTATCAAAGTGGGTGTATTTCATTGAAATTTTGCACATGATTACATTAGTACATCACATAGTAATAGTAAGAAATACAAACGATGGTACAAATTAGAGGAAATCTCAAACATTGGAGTCCTGAATTAACCGTTGATCGATCAGGCCATAGACAGCGCCTTCACCATCGACTCCCACTGGTCCGACAATCGGACATCATAATAATTTGTGGCTGAAATCAAGCCTTATTGGACAGCACAAACATGCTGATAAAAAGTCTAAACGACACAACGAACATCCACAAGGGATGAACATACAAACATCCACAAGGGATGAACAACCATAACAACAAAACAACTGATTATTTATATACATAACCTAGATAAATCTAGGAAGAGCGGAAACGGACCGATCCGTCGCATGCATGTGACCGTAGGATGATGAAATGACCAAAGGAGTGGAGATCTACCACATGCATGCGCCGATCGATCCGAAGAAGGCGGCGGCGGTGTGTTGGTTGCTAAAGAGTTGAGGAGGGATCTTGCATGCATCTAATAATCTCCTTGGGTAGAGGAAGATAAACCCATTATCCCGTGTAGGATAAGGTCATCTTCTCCACCCCGGAGCGGCGGAGAAATGAAAGAAAGAGGTGGAGCAAGTAGAGAGAAGGCAGAGAAAATGAAAGAGGAGAGATGGATCCGGATACTTAGTTTAAGGGTTAATTACGAGAAAACACCCTTATAATAGGGGTGTTTTCCCAGTAACACCCATATCTTTTTTTTCCAACAAAAACACCCATTTATTTTCAATTTTTTCAATGTCACACCATTGTACTATTTCGGTACTTTTCCATTAAATATATTAATAAAATATTATATTATAATTATAAAATTCAGAAAAATAAGAAAAACATAACAAATCAAAAAATATTATAGAAAATATTAAAATTAGAAAACTTTAATGTACAATTATATTTCGTATTTTTCATATTTTGACGACGTGTACATAACAAACTATTAATGTGAAAAATCCAAATTAAGAGAAATAAAAATACCTAAAAAACATAACAAACGTATGCTAAAATCCTACTCATCAGAAAATTTCTTCACATTCAATTTATATTTTCACCTGTATACATGTTGATAGTTCGTTATGTACAATTAACTCATGAAAAGTACTATTTTTTAAAATGGTTTTCTTTTTCAAAACTTCAAATTTTCTTAAAATTTTTAAATAAAAGATCTTGATTTTTTAGTTTTTACAAAATCTTGATTAATTTTCTGAAAATTTTAAAAATAAAATTTCAACTTATATGATTTAAAAAAATTATTTTAATGTTTTTTTTATTTTTATTATTAATTTTTTATAATTTTTTATTTTTTGCGTGAAAGCAAATTTTCATATGGTGCTGTCAAAAGTATTATTAAATTATATTTTTTTAGATTTTTTTATTTTGCAAAAAACAAAATTTTAAAAAGGCTATAATATAATATATTTTTTGTATTTTGGATGACTTCTCTTAGTTTTACAACCGCCTATTTCTGATCCCAAAACCCAAACGCAATTCATTCCCAGTTCCCACACACAACAACGCTCACTCGCTGACGATGCTGATGATGAGTCTAACCAATACGACGCCGTTGTACGCCGCCCACCGTCGTCTCAAATCCTCCGAAACCCCATTTTCGACACTCAACCGCCCCATCCTCCACCCAACTAAACCCAATCTCTTCACCTCATACTCATCCACACCCAACAACAACAACAACACCGCCTTCTTCCTCCTCATCAACTCAATCTCAACACCTCACTCTCGACACACTCTCCAGCATCGCTTCCGCTTCAGACGCCGATGAGGCCTTGCAGCTCATCATCTCTCAGTCCGATTGCCGTCTCACAACAGCAGACTGCTATTCTATTATCTCCGCCGCTTTCGCTCGTAATAACCCTGACTTAGCTCTCTCCATCTACTACGCCATGCGTGCATCTGTTCCTCAAGGTATATATTTACCCACCCTTTTGTTTGTTTGTTTGTCCAATTGGAAATGAGTTGAGTTTTTACATTTAGCAGAAAATACTGAAAGTGTTAGTACATGGAGGTGGCCGAGGCCGGATGTTTCTACATACTCATTGCTTGTATGCGGACTTGCTATGTGTTTGAGGGTGTCTGATGCGCTTAAAGTTGTTTCTAGTGTCTGTCAATTAGGAGTTACACATGGTGAAGAGGTATGCATGATGGTTACGTATTCAATTTTCCGTGTAAATGATAAGCTAAAATTTATTGATATGCTACAAAAATGTGCTGTATAAATTCGGTATATTTTAAGTTTTTTTATACCTGCATTTATTTTTTCATATAGGCCGATTTCATTTTCTCCAGCCATATGTTGATAAAGTGTGAATTGTAACATCTATCATTGTTGGATATTTTTTAGGTTCCTTTTGGTGTAATTGTGAAATGTCCTTGCTGTATGATTGCTGTTTCTGTTGCCCAACCCCAACATGGAAGCCAGGTAAAGAATATAAGGATTCGTGACTTATATGATTCTATAATCTATACCAAGGCATTATGGGGGTTAGTGTATGTTTCGCTCATAACACGTTGGATGATTGTTGATGGTTATTGATGTGCAGATTGTATCATGCTTCAAGTGTCGCTATCAATATGAGTTTGTTTCTGGAAGCATTGCCAGTATTGAATCTGAAGCAGTAAGGTATTGCTTAACATATGACTCCAGTGACGAGTCTGTTTTATTTTTTCTCTTTAGAATTTATTCAGTCAAGAGATATTCAGTGGTACATTTGGCTTAAAAATACTCATTGGCAGTCATGATGCATCATATAAGACGATGCCACATTACATGTTCTCACACATTTTGACTAACACACTTGAAAATACTTTTACTTATTCAACTTATGGTTCAGTTTACAAATTTTTTACTTCAGAACGGTCCTCAGCTGAGTGGACTGTTAAAATCAAATCTTTTTACATTTAATTTGTGTTCACTTCGATCAAAAGAAGTTGTCTCCGTTTCAAAAAGTTAATTGATGCTCCTTTATTTTGTATAGTGGTGTTGATCCAGGAATATTACTTTTCTAAGGTTGTCCTACCGCTCGCAGCATGGACATTCCAGCATGGGAAAGGGGACTGAGATTCCTACGAATAATGAAGGAGAACATCCCTGCTGCGGTGCACTCAATTGTTGTACGTGTTTTGATAGTCAGCTGAACCTCAATAATTTCATTAATTACTGTATAAAATCTTTAATCACAGTTACTTTAATTTGCCTCTCGACATGCATTACTTCAACAACCTTTGTTTTCTTCAGTTCTTAGCTTAATCAGCAGGTGCTTTACAGACAATACCAAACACATCAAGAAAAGAACAAAGACTGTTTGTGTCATGTCGTTGTGATTCCCTTATAGCCATTTGTGAAAGTGATGTGTGTTCCTTATTGTTATATATAACTGATTCAGGACATAACTTTTCAGGTCCGGACTCCATCAGGAATGGCTTGCACACACAGGTTTGCTACTAAATCAGTCGACCTTCCCGCACAAGAAGGAGAAAGAGTCACCATTGCTTTAGCATCAAATGTTTACAGAGAGGTTGGTCCATTGAAGTTCAATACAAAACCCCCTGATCTCTACCCTGGAGAGCCGTTATGTCTAACAAATCACAAAAATGGGCGGGAATCACCATTACTTAGAGCTCCAATAAAAGATGGAGGAGCATCATTACTCAGCCCATCATTTCTTTTTCCGCTACTTGCAATGACGGCTACTGGAGATGCAGCCTCTGCGATTATTGACCCTAGGCTGCCTCAGTTAATCGCAGCTACCGTTGTAGGATCTTTCGCTATTGGCTCTGCAATAAGATTTCTGGTGGTCCCACAATTGAGCCGTGTGAGTTCTTTATCATGCCATTGTTGCCAGATCTATATTAGTATTTGCATTTCCATATGTTGTATAAAATAGGGTTTATTGAACATCATTTTCCTGGCAGCTTCCTGGCCGAGCAGTAGAAGTTGCTGCTATTAAACAGCAGCTTCTATCACAGTATGACTTACTCCAAATGCGCATAAGGGAACTGAGAGAAGCTGTTGAAAAAGAGGTAGACTGAATCCATCAGTTCCAACTCCATTGAATTAAACTGTGTATAAACAATGTTCTAGGTCTTGTACTGTCTTGCCTAAGACTTCTAGATGAATCGAAATCTGTCATGACTGTACTTAAATGTATATTAAATTTCTGTTTCATTGTTGATTCCATGTGAGTTCACAGCTTAATAAAAATTCTAGATGCTGCTGCTGATTATTGGTTTTCAGTAAATCATGCATCTTTGATCTTTTATCATTTTATGTTTATTGTCTGTTTTCTCGATGCAGATCTGGATGCTTGCTCGAATGTCCCAATTAGACAACAAGATTTTGGCTGTGGGAGATTCTTCAATATCGGTGGAAACATCTTTCTTAAATATAA
>QZGG01002164.1:0-43703 GCA_006409495.1 Sedum album
CTTCCTTTGTATAAGCCACGATCTAGGCTATTCAGATCTCATATCAATAATAAAGTAGCTGGCACCGTCCATTTTTAAAAAAAAAAACTCCACCGTTGATTATTAATTATCCAACAGATCGATAAAAATCAAATGTTGAGATGATGTCTTACAGTCTTACGAAAATATAATGTTATTCTTAAACCATTTTAAATGTATAATTTTAACTTATTTAAATATTTTGTTAAAACAAATATAAGTAGATCGCTTCAAGATAAGTATTCAAACTAAAATAATTAATTATTTTTTCAAAGCAATTAAATTTCGAACTAGTCCCGATCAAACCATAAAGTCACAGAAATGTTAATTATTACAATTCAAAAAGTATTTAGGAAGGAAATAGTTTGAAACGTTGTCTTTTCAACTGTCAAGAATTGAAAACTTAAGTCAAGTCTTAGAATCAAACTTACCAAGAAATTGTACCAATTGCTTAAAATATATAAGCACATGGAGTAATTGACAAACACACTTTTATTTTTTATTTTGAACAGGAAAACAAAGCAACCAGAAATTCTTTTCAACCAAATAAGACTACAAAGACTTCTTATGCAGTTATGCCTCTGCATTTCTTTTATTTCTAGAAACCCTTCCTTTACTTAAGCAGATATCACATTCCTCACTGACTTATTAATCCAAGATTTCAACACACGACTTCCTTTCCCGGCAGTTTTCACTAGTACTCCCTCATCGTTCTTTTCGAGATTTTCAGCACTTGTGTTTAACTCCGGCTTCTTGCACAGCAAAAAGTTTCTAGCACTACATGAACCAATCCTCTCCGACGGATCCAACACTGCATGTAATAATTCTATCATACTATTTAATTTTTGTCACGACTTTCAAAATACGGATTTTATTATGAGATTCTTTGTATGCTAAATTATACAAAAAACACTTACCGTCCGAATCTAGTCCTTAAGTGATGCATGAAACCCACTGTAAAAACTAGGTTCATTATTTGATACCTCATGATTCATGAATTATATGATATCTGACAATGAATCATACTATTGAAAATAATGGTTCATGGTTTGACACTACATGATTCATGAATCATACAATATCAAATAATGAATCTAATTTTTTTACTTCTCTTTTCACTTGATATCAATTTCATATGCCTTCATATTGACTAGTGATTGATTATTATTTTTACACTGCACAGATCGAAGGTGGACAAAAGAGTAAAATGTAGACAAGCAGCTATTGAGAATGAACAAATGAATGTCGTTCCAGTTCCTTTATCAGATCATCCGAAATATAATAAAAAATAATATTAATTAGTTAGACAATATAATTATACAAGATTTACACACGACTTAGACAATCATCATATATGATCCATTGTTAGCAATATTATGGTTCAGGAATCAAAAATATGCATTTTCTGAATCAGGTGTTGAAGATCAACAATGCAATGAAGAATTGAAGATAATTACAAACCATACAATATCAAATAATGAATTAATTAATTGAATGGTTCAAAAAATTGTATGGTGTGGTTCATGAATCAAACAACAATATTTTGTAGACCATATAAACATAAGAAAAAGAGATAAACATGCATATATCTTCTTGCAACCATACTAATGAATCATGACAGAAGAATTACATGTTAGTTCCATATTGTTTTGTAACCATAGTACTTTGTAAATTTGAACGTGGGGTTTGTTCGCGTCGGTGTTCATGAAAGTGGTGGTGTAAACAGAGCGGAGAGACATGCGCGCTTGATTGGCTAAACATGCTTGTCAATGATTGGGTGAAGGTGTCCGTTGTGACCTGTGCTACTAGTGATTAGAATAAGATTCTCAAGTATGAGATCTTAGACGAATTGTACCCATTGTAACCGCTATCAAAAAAAAATAATGTTTGAATTATTTTGGATATTGAGTGATTGACTAATATAAAAAAATCTTCAATCTATTATAAAAAAATAAGGGATCGGCATAATAAAAGATATATATTAAATATATTTATTAGATAAGTTACAAATGTACCCTTTAGTATTTAAAATAATATATTTATTCGTGAATTTAGGACCATCAGATTGAAATATTTGAATAGACATGATTAGTTTTTATTTTACAACCAAACTAGCACTTTTCACACGATCCATTCTCTTTTCCTATCACTATAATGACTTTACTATTTTACAATTTTATCTTTTTCTTAGGTAAATTACTTTTATCTAACTCTTACGTAATAAAATATACCGAGAGTCATAAGAATGTCCATTTGACCATAAAGTTCTAAAAAAATCTTACATCCTAGTCCGTTTCAAGTCCGACCTGCACTCAAGGCTGAAAAAGTTCGAGCTCGGAAGTCACGGATCGAGCTAGAGCTCATATTCCAAAGTCCGCTTGGTCTGAAAAATCCAATTTATAGTATATAATAACGTACAATAATATAGAAATATTTTATATCTAATTCGAAAGGTATATATAATTATTTAACTTGAATATGTTACAATCAAATTTAAAATATGAACTAATCTTTTTTTTGATGTAAAATATGAACTAATCTTTAATAACGAATCCAATTGTAGTAGTGTCGACGATTAATAGGTACAGTTGAACCCGATACAGTATGTGTAACCTACAGCTCACGGCATGAAGACTACGTCAAGTATTTGAACAAAAGGCCAACCAAAATACTTTTGCACTAAAACACAAGTGCAAGACTCCCTAGTATTTGAGTCCACACGTCAATGCACATAAAGACTCAAACAAACCTCTCCAGCAATTTGGAAAGCACAAGCCATCTCTTAGTGTTAACAAGTCTTCAGAACTTGAAGTCCAATTCGGTTTGTTCCTTATGACCCGGTAATTGATCAGGAATTTTCATTCCCCGGCATACCTTTGCGTGTATAAATAGATATTGAGCATCAGTAGTACCACTTCATCTCAACTCACATAGAAGTAGCATTCATTAAGTAAAAATGGCATCACTAGCAAGAAGCGTTGTTTTGATACTCTTGGCCTCATTTGGAGTCTTGCTGTGGACAGTGAGTGTTTCTGCTCATGCAAACAATCATCATGGTCATTTTGCTTCATTCGAGTTTATCGGGAAATTGGGAGGGTGTCACAAAGGCCAAAAGAATGTCACCCAACTCCACAAACTCAAAGCTTATCTCAACCAGTTTGGTTATACTTGCTCTAAAAATCATTTAGATAATGATGACGACTTTGATGCACCTCTGGAGGCCGCAATCAAAGCTTATCAAATGAACTACCGGTTGACACCAACCGGGGTGTTGGATAAGGACACGGTGAAGCTGATGATGATGCCTAGATGCGGGTTTCCTGACACCGTCAACAAAACAATACAGTTGGCATCAGGAATGATGAAGAGAAAGCACACTGGCTCGTTACATTCTGTTCTGCATTTCAGTTTTTTCCCCGGCAGGCCGAGATGGCCACTTCACCAAACAAACCTGAGATATGGATTTAACCCTAGTGTGCCCGGTTGGGCTAGACAACCAATACATAACGCGTTTGGACAATGGGATGCGGGAAGTAGATTCACATTTCAGTATGTCCCTGATGTCAATCAGGCTAATTTACGTGCTGGATTCTACCGTGAGGCTCCTGGTGGAACTTTAGGTTTTGCGGTCTCACCAACTGCTGGTAGGATGGAGTTTGATGGTGCAGAAAATTGGTCTAGGGATCCGACTCCTGGCACAATACATTTAGAGACAGTGGCAGTGCATGAGATTGGACACATGCTTGGTCTTGGACATAGCCAAGTTCGGGAAGCTGTTATGTACTCGAGCATTGGCGCTGGAGAAATGAAGTTGTTGCACGAGGATGACAGAGCTGGGATCAGAGTTTTATACTCTTAAACTCGATACGAGGGTTTCTTGTGTCCAGAAATCGACACTATTTTTATGTTCCATTTCATTATTCCAATAAGGCATTTGCCTGAATGTTTTGATTCTATCTAGTCTCATTGTCATTCAATAAATCAATAAAATTTATATTGTTCGGTTCAACTTAACTTATGAAAATTATTTAAAATATTAGCTTTGAGTTATGCTCTTTCACATATGACCGGTTTTAGTTTCAATTTTAAAAATAACACTTTTTAGGATCCTGCGATTTCAAGCTGCAGGTTAACTTTGATCCAAGATGACGGGACGACTAACACTTTTTAGGCCTGGGAATTTTCAGGTTTTGTATAAAAAAAGTTAAACCCGTACCCGACCCGAGTAGTAAAAATTCGGGTTTGAGTTTATAGATTTTAATATCGAATCCGATGTAAATCTGACCCGCATATTTCGGGTACGGATTTGGGTTCTTTCGGATTTACCAAATACTTTAAAATCAAATGGTTATCCACTTCAAAACTTCAAATTTCATAATAAATGTTATTAATAAATAAAAAATGGATCTAACTGATTCATCAATATATATTTATTGTTTTGTTCATTACACCATTTGAATTCCATACTTTCAAAAGATCACATTACACAGCAACGCAAGCTGTCATGCACGTAGTCTTCTGACAACATTGTGAGATTCACGTTCCCAGCTCTTGCTATGCAACAATCCCTTCCAAGCGAATAAAGTCATACAATAAGACCCATTAAATCTTCTTTAGTCCTTGACTTACTAAAAAATAATTATTTGAGCAAAAAAATAAATATTATGTGAATATCAAATATTATTATGAACTTATTAATATGTATTTATAGGTCTAATATGGGTTTGCGGGTTTGATTAAAAAATTTATATTAAATCTATACCAATCCCGTAATGTATAATTCGGATTCGGGTATAATCAAAAATAATATTTTAGTCTACAACCCGCCCCAAACCCATAAAATCTTTCGGATTTGCGAGTTGGGTTCGGGTTTTCGGATACAAAGCCCCAAGCCTACCAAGAAATATTTTTACTTGCTTAATGAGCATTGCATTACTATAATGATTTTACTATAATAAATTTAACAATTTTATTATTTTACTAGGTATTTACCCGCACCTTGTGCGGGGTGAAGTTATATTTTGAGTAATTTTAAGTAACTTAAATTTGATATATTCAGTTTTATTTGAACAAAATTTGGAAATTGAAGAGATTTTAACAAAATATTTTTGTTACCATAATTACGTGCATTAAAACGAAAAGGAATATTCCGAGCATATTCCAAATTAACCTGACGATGACAACTCATTAGAATCCTACGTGGACACTCTCGTTGAGTGACATGTAGGATTCGTGCTTCCTTTTTAATATAAAAGGGATATAATTATTCGAAAAAGCCAGCCAATCAGAAAAAAAGGAAACAGAATTCAAAATTCTAAAAAAATGACACATAGGCCAAATTGCTCACACGACGATGTCCAATCATACTTCTCTTTTAATATATATATGATTATTCGAAAAAAGCCAGCCAATCAGAAAAAAGGGAAACAGAATTCTAAATTCTAAAAAATGACACATAGGCCAAATTCCTCACACGACGACACGTGTCCAATCATACTTCCCTAAGTTCCCTTTTAATATATATATGATTATTCGAAAAAGCCAGCCAATCAGAAAAAAGGGAAAAAGAATTCAAAATTCTAAAAAAATGACACATAGGCCAAATTGCTCACATGACGACACGTGTGACAGCGCGTCGTTGTGCACTGCAAATCTAAATTTATATTCCTACTAAAAGCTAGTGTAGCAGTAAGTAGGGTCGAACCCAAGGGAAAGTAATCTAGTCTCGGATTTAAACTACTAGCTAATAATCTACTCCTATCAGGGGGGTTTTGTTTGAATGATTGTTGTAAACTAAAACTAAAGCTAAAGATTTGACTACTGAATGAGAAAGCACAGTTCAGGGAATCTCGTCACAACTAGTAATCACAGACCAGACAAGTTTCAAACTAATGAATTATGGTTGTTCTAATCAGATAGTCCCGCTAGGGTAGTTACCTAATTCTAGTTCTATCTTCTATTACCCGCTAGAGTCTCAAGAAGATGTAACAATAACCTAATCCAACTACCACAATAGCTCCACCGCTAGGCTTTACTACTATGACAATTCAACTAGATATCATGCAATTGCTATAACCCTAAGTTTACCGCTAGGCTGAGTTAGGCAAATAACAATACATGCAATTAAAGCAAAGAACAGAATTCACTAAATTAAAACTTGCTATTCAATGATCTCATACAATGTTGCAACTCAATTCCCCAAACTGTAGGGAAATTAGCTACTCATAGAAAACATTGTAACAAAACAAAAGACTGAAATTGAGTTCGAAGAGTTATCGTTTTTCTGAAGACTAAGGATTAAGCTGCTTGCAATTCTCTACTCTGTGCTCTGGAATTCGCCGTCCAAAGATTCTCTTCAATTAGGATCGAAACCCTAATCAAAAAGCTGCTGATTGTCAAAACTGGGCCGGGCCGAATGTCGCGCGGACCCTCTTGAATATTATCCGCGGACCCTTAAGCTTTCTGAAATCAAATGCGTCCGCGGAAAAATGTAGTACGTCCGCGGCTGACGTCAGCTTACGTCATCCAGTCTGCATTGCTTCTTTCCTTCGTCTTCTGCTCCGAATCCGTCTAGAATTGCTCCATAAGCGTGTAAAATCTCCATTGTACTCCAAATACACCTGAAACGCAAAACACTACAACAAGGTAATATTTCGCAAATAAAGCATATAAGAACAACGGAAATAAGATAATGATGGATCGTATAAATACGCTCCATCAAACTCCCCCACACTTATCCTTGTTCGTCTCGAACAAGTAAAGATCTAGACAATAGATTCGAACCAATCAAGCATACTGTAACTACATGGCGATCCAACTCATGATATTCTATCTAATCATCTCATCAACATCTGCATACAATCATCATCAATAATGCTCAATCTGCACTCAACAATATAGAATACTCAAGTCAAGATATCAATGATAATGTAGAGATAGTCCTTTTCAGATTCCTAACTTCATTCTTCAATTCACAATCCTAATCGCACTAACAGTTGAGTTTTTAATATGGCATCCGAAACATACTATTAGATAAATTCATTGGCAACAAAACTTTTATTCTTTTTTTTCTGAATTTTTTTTTTTTTTGATGGCTTGCCTTATTTTGGCTTGTGCCATTGGTTAAAGCAAGTGCTCAAGTGGGAAGTGTCTTGGTTTTCTTCCTAACCCCCGGCACTAGTCAATAACCAATATAAAAAAAAACATTCGTTGCCAATGAACTATCCACACATAGATTTCACTTCTCTTCTTGTCCTTTTTACGCGAGTCAAGATGAGGGTCGCTCATCTCTTTTCCCGGTTACTCAGACAAGAGATTAGATAATCTTTTCACAATTCGGAATGCCACAATATCAACTCAACATATAGCGCAATTATTCATGCAAATCTCAGAATGAATGTCAAATCCCTCTAGGACATTTTCTATCAACTCTACATCACCAGATATCTCAACTCAAAAGCATTCAAATCATCAAGCACAAGTGTCACAAAATATCAGATTTCATGCATGCAGACATATCAGAAACTCATAGGATAGAACATCATTCATACAGATCGTCATTTCATCACAAAATACAATGATAATTCTCCTCTTCGACTCATAAAACAAAAATAAAAACAGACTCTAAGACTCTAAACTGACTCGATTTCCCTCCCCCACACTTGAAATATGCCGTGTCCTCACGGCACAACATACAACAAGAATGAAGAAGGGGACACAGACACTAATAAAATGAAAAACAATAAAAGATGTGATAAGGGAACAAGTAACTCCCCTAGTGATCCTCAGGTGGAGGAGAAGGCTGCAAGTACTGTGGAGGTATGGCTGCTCCTGGAGTCCATCCCAAAGGTGGCTGCACTGGCTGGAAACCCTGCATGCCAAGAATCTGAGAGCGAAATGAGTTAAAGAAAAAATAAATCTGCTCAGATGTAAATTGGCCCTGCTGGGCCCTAGGCTGCTGTGGCTCCTCATTCGCTGTGCCAGATGGCTCAGCTATCACCACACCTCCCGCCTGCTTCCTAGGCCTACCTCGTCGAGGTGGACTGTCAGCTGGTCTAAGTCTAGCATCAGCAAAGTAAATCCATACATATCTGTCAGCAGAGTGAGACCACCTTATGTGCTTCCCCGCTCGAAATATCTCCTCATCAGCCCAGGAGTAGTGAAGCAGTCTGTGCGCTCGGGGTACGGGTAAAGGATGCAGGGAGCGAAGCATGAAAGTGATCATACCTCCGCACGTCACCGGGCCTGATGATCTGACTCCCTTCCAGTGTGCCAGCAGGTAGTGGCTCCAGTTAACCACTTGTCCTCTACGGAGCATGGAGAGCACTGCCAAGTCATTCTTCGTTAACTTATCTCCTCCATTCTTCCGGGCATGTAGGGTTCTGGACAACATAAAGTGTAGAGCAAAAAACACTGGTCTGGATATCTTCTTCGACTTAGTCACGCTAGGTTGAAAAGATGTAACGACGCCTGCCAACTGCTCCCACTCCTCATGCATACTTACTTCATTAATGCTCGCGACCAGGCCACCATCCGGCCATCCAAAAATAGCTCTCAACTGGTCGGTAGATGTGATGTAGGTCGTACCCCTGTGTCTGTACTCAAAACTCCTAGGCGCTATCCGCTCCGAAACTTCCAGGGTACCTAGGAACTCAGCAGTGTCTTCTACATCAGCTTCCCCACTCAAATCAAAGAACCGACGCCACCCACTGCGGCGAAGCATAGCTTGAGCTTCCTCATAAACCCCCATACTCTCCATGAAAGGTCGACATGGCCATATAGGTTCGAGATGAGGCACCTGTAAAAATGTGTCGGGAATGCTCACTGCTTGCGACGGTTCACCTCTCTCAGTCTGGCTACGAGTCCTCCGTGCTCCACTCATCCTTGTGAGATCAGAATATATTCCAATTCAGCTTGTCCCGCGGACCCTTAATTGAATTCACCCGCGGACCCTTAGCAATTATTGAAAAAACCTTCAACGTCCGCGGAAGTAATTCCTTTACCGTCCGCGGATTGTGCCCAGATCCGATTCCGACTATGGTCAGCCAATTCCTCCGATTCACTCACCAATTCACCCCAGAAACAATCTAAATCCTGTTCTCAATTCAACACAAGCGCAATATACCAAAATCCTTCAAAGATAAACCCAATTCGACTCCCAAACCACCGAGTACTCAAAACCCTAACTCCAAAATCCTCCCTCTTTCACAAACCAATTCGCAAACAGATCAAGAATTCTGAAGTACGGTACCTGAGAAGGTTGGAGATCGACTTCGAGCAACCGGATGAGGAGATGCGCGACGAAGCTTCGGAGAATAAACGTTAAGTGTGTTTTCCAAATCTGAGATTCCTAATTTCAGCCGATTTTGGACCCGCGGACTCTTAAAACTTTAACTACGCGGACCTTGAAGAGTTTTTATAAATTCATAAAGGTCCGCGCGAAAATCTAAAGGACGTCCGCGGTAGATGGCTATCCGCGGACCCTAATGAATCATACCACGCGGACCCTATGGTATGTGCCCAAAGTCTGTAACGTCCGCGGAAATAAATGCAGGGACGTCCGCGGTACAAGCTGGATGAATTTTGAAACTTAATTTTTTAACACCTGAAACTCAGCAGACAAATGCACTCGAAGTGCACTAATCACCATATCACATCAAAAAATAAGAAAAATATGAAAAGAAATATAAGTAAGTACACTCGGGTTGCCTCCCGATAAGCGCACTGGTTTTACGTCGCTGGCTCGACGATACCTGATATCAAGTCTCCATTACAGGTTCTGCTAACGGAATATCAGCATCTGAGGGGAATGTCCCTCCATGATAAAGCTTGACTCGTTGTCCATTTACAACAAATTTTTCTCCAGTGCTAGTCTTCTCCAATTCCAAAGCTCCATTGTTGTAAACCTTTATCACAGTGTATGGACCTGTCCAACGAGAATGAAGTTTTCCAGGCATTAGACGTAATCTAGAAGAAAATAATAGTACCTGTTGACCGACTTCAAAAGACCGTCTAAGAATGTATTTGTCATGATACATCTTAGTTCGTTCTTTGTAGTCAATCTGACTGTCATAGGCTTCTAAACGCAATTCTTCTAGTTCGTTCATCTCTAGCTTCCGTTCTATACCTGCACTAGCCAAGTCAAAGTTACACGATTTAATGGCCCAATATGCTTTATGCTCTACCTCAACTGGCAAGTGACATGCTTTTCCATACACAAGCCTGAACGGAGTGGTTCCAATGGGTGTTTTGTAGGCTGTTCTGTAAGCCCACAAAGCTTCATCTAAACGCACAGACCAGTCTTTCCGAGAAGGCTTCACCATCTTCTCTAATATGGACTTTATCTCCCGGTTAGAAATTTCTGCTTGTCCGTTTGTCTGCGGGTGGTAAGCTGTAGAGACTCGGTGGTGAACTCCAAATTGTTTAAACACAGTTGCAACCCATCTGTTGCAAAAGATATTAGTACGCAGAAAATCCACTACAGTCTTACCGTCATCAGTTCTTGTAGCCTTAGCTTCTACCCATTTTGACACATAATCCACAGCCACAAGAATATACAGATAACCATGAGACATAGGAAACGGACCCATAAAATCAATCCCCCAGATATCAAACACTTCATCAACAACAATGGGATTTTGAGGCATCTCATTCCTAGCAGAAATATTACCAACTCTCTGACATCTATCACATGCTTTACAGTGTTCATATGCATCTCTAAACAAGCTAGGCCAAAAGAAACCACTATCAATAATTTTCCTAGCAGTACGCTTTGGTCCAAAATGGCCACCACATGCATGTTCATGACAAAAAGATAAAACAGATGGGATCTCACTATCAGGCACACAACGTCTAACAATCTGATCAACACCAATTTTCCATAGATATGGATCATCCCAAATGTAATACTAGAATCATGTTTCAATTCAATTTCTGAGCTTTATTTAGAGATGGAGGAAACGTACCTCCTACCAGGTAATTGACTAAGTCAGCATACCATGGTACCTTCTCAATGGCAAATAGATGTTCGTCTGGGAAAGTGTCAGTAATTGCCACAGCTTCCTCCTCGAGGACTATCCGACTCAGATGATCAGCAACAGCATTATCACTCCCTTTCTTATCTTTGATCTGTAAGTCAAACTCCTGGAGTAATAGAATCCATCTCATCAGCCGTGGTTTCGTCTCCTTCTTGGCTGTCAAATATCTGATAGCTGCATGATCAGTAAAGACAATCACTTTAGAACCAAGTAAATAAGGACGAAATTTTTCTAAAGCAAAGACAACAGCTAAAAGTTCTTTCTCAGTAGTAGAATAATTTTTCTGCGCTGTGTCTAAAGTCCTGGAAGCGTAATATATAACCACTGGCTTCTTGTCCTTCCTCTGTCCAAGTACTGCACCTACAGCATAGTTACTAGCATCACACATAATCTCAAAAGGTTGACTCCAATCTGGTGCTTGTACTATTGGTGCAGTAATTAGGGCTGCCTTCAGTTCATCAAAAGCTGTCTTACACTGCTCATCAAAATCAAACGGTACATCTTTCTGCAGCAACTTAGACATAGGCAGTGAAATCTTCGAAAAGTCTTTTACAAACCTGCGATAAAAACCTGCATGTCCTAGAAAAGACTTCACAGCTCGTTGGTCAGTAGGATAAGGCAAACCACGAATAACATCAATCTTAGCTTTATCTACCTGAATGCCATCCTTAGATACTATGTGACCTAAACAATACCTGAGTAACCATGAAGTGACATTTTTCATAATTCAGCACTAAGTTACTCTCAATACAGCGTGTAAGAACTTTTTGCAAACTATGTAGACATTCATCAAAAGTATTTCCATACACCGTAAAGTCATCCATGAATACCTCTACACAGTCATTTAACAAATCAGAAAATATACTCATCACAACACGCTGAAATGTACCCGGAGCATTACACAACCCAAAAGACATGCGTCTAAATGCAAATGTTCCTACCGGGCATGTAAATGTAGTCTTATCCTGGTCCTCTAACGCAATAGGAATTTGATTATAACCAGAATAACCATCCAAGAAACAAAAATAAGGCTTACCTGCGAGCCTATCAAGCATCTGATCAATGAATGGCAAAGGAAAGTGATCCTTACGTGTAGCGGCATTCAATCTGCGATAATCAATACACATTCGCCATCCATTTTGTACTCTCTTCTGAACTGATTCGCCCTCATCATTAATCTCAACTGTGAATCCTGTCTTTTTAGGGACTACATGCACTGGACTCACCCATTCACTGTCAGAAATAGGATAAATAACACCAGCATCAAGTAATTTCTGTACCTCTTTCTGGACTACCTCCATCATCTGAGGATTCAATCTGCGCTGAGGTTGTCGTACTGGTCTGCACCATCCTCTAAAAGGATTCGATGCATACACACAGTAGGACTAAGTCCTTTGATGTCAGCTAGTGTCCACCCTATGGCTGTCTTGTGCTCCTTCAACACACGTGTGAGTCTCAACTCTTGCTCCGGCTCTAGATCCTTCTTGATAATCACCGGTAAAGTTTCTGCTTCTCCCAAAAAGATATACTTCAAATGATCAGGCAGCGTCTTCAGTTCTACATTAGGAGCCTGCAAAACAGAAGGGACAGGTATAGGGTTACTACACAGTTTAACTTCATTAATCTCATACCTGATGCTGTCCACAGCTTTGCAGCTCTCACTAAGAACCTCCTCCAAGTTATCTTCTCACACAAGAATTCATTCTTCAATACATCTGATTCATCCATCACCTCTATGGAATGAATTCCTGCAACATTAGAAGGATACTGCATAGATCTAAACAAATTAATCTTCACTACCTCTCCATCTACCTCCATGGAGAGCTCACCTGTCTTTGAATCGACCTTTGCACTAGCAGTGTATATAAACGGTCTCCCTAGTAGCACAGGTGAAGTGTCTAGTATACCTTCATCCTCAGATTTCAGCACATAAAAATCTGCAAGAATTATTAGCTTGCCAACACGAACTACAACGTCAATAGAATGCCTTCCGGCTTAGCACAAGAACGATTAGCAAGTTGAATCGTTAAATCAGTACGTTGTAGAGGTCCAATATGTAATGATCGATAAATAGAATATGGTAGAACATTAATAGCTGCACCAGAGTCTAGCATGCAATTATCTACCTTATTCTTACCAATGATACAAGAAATAAGAAATGGACCAGGATCACCTCGTTTCTTCGCCACCTTGCACTGTTGAAGAGAACACACATTCTGAATCATGTTTACCTTCTCCGCTTTGCTTCCTCCTCTCCTAGTAGTGCACAACTCCTTGAGAAACTTAGCATATTTCGGAATTTGCTTAACGGCATCAAGTAGTGGGATGGTGATCTCAACCTTGCTAAACAGCTCCAATAACTCAGGATCCATAGCCAAGGGCTTCTTTGGTTTCCTTATCTGCACAGGGAACGGAAGAGAAGTGTTAGAAAACCGATTTTCAGAATTTTGATCAGCGTGTACCGCGGTCCCAAGAGGATTATTCCCCGCGGACCCTAATGGATTTAAAGGAAGTGAAGCGACGTCCGCGGAAGTAATTGGAAGGCCGTCCGCGGTAGACGCTGGAGGTTACCCGCGGACCCTTCATGAGATATACCCGCGGACCCTATTGGATTATTTGGAAATAGTGAACCGTCCGCGGATAGAATTGTTTCAGCGTCCGCGGTAGACGCTGAGTGTGGATCCGAAATCTTGCTTCCTGAACCCTGTTCCAGCTCCTTTCCACTCCTCAAACTCATGGCATTAACACTGCTCTTTGGATTTGGAACCGTTTGGGAAGGAAGCTTCCCTTTCTCGTTTTGGAGCTCAGAAATTGCTGTGGCCATTTGGGTCAATCTTTTGTTCGTCTCTATTTGGTTTGCAGCCAATTCCTTCACCATATCCTCTAATGATTTGCCTGAGCTTGTGTTATTCTGATTATGGGCAGGGTTTGAGGTGTACTGACCATTCTGATTATAATTCTTTCTCTGCTGAAACTGGCCACTATTGTTCTGGTTATTACCATACCTCTCTGGCTGCTGAAATGGTGGTCTGTATGCATTATTTTGCTGCTGGTTTTGTCCTTGATTATTCTGAAATCCATCATTTCTCCAGCTGTAGCCGTTAGCTGCCAACCCAAATTGTCTCGGTGCCTGTCTGTTGTTGAAGTTTTGATATCCTCCCATGGCATTGACTTCAACAGTATCCTCTGTAACAAACGTCGGGCACTCATCAGTTCTGTGATCCACAGCTCCACAAAACTCACACGGTCTAACTCCACTAGCTTGGCCAACCATCAATTTCTGTACCATCTCTCTCAGCTCTTTAATCTCATCGGCCTGACTCTTAGTGGAATCTACCTGAGACACATTCCTAGTTCGGCTGTGATCGTCTCTTCTGAAAGTCTCATCTCTGAACCTGGCACTCTCTGCTACATCTGTCATCAGCTCACGTACCTCAGCCGGTGTCAGGTTTAAAACGGTACCGCCAGCTGCGGCCTCTAACATCATCCTCTCCATTGGCCTCAGCCCCTCTAATAAGTACTCCACTAACATAGCCTCTGAAATCCCATGGTTGACACAGCTGCGCTCTAGGCCATTAAATCTCTAAATATTCATAAGTCGACTCCATAGGCCCCTGCTTGATTGTGGTCAACTCTCTCCTAACCTGCGATGCTTTCCCGGGAGGATAAAACTTCTCAAGAAACTTCCTCTGCATCCCATGTGCGAATACTATCTGCAGGCAACGATAAAAACCAATTCTTTGCGAGATCAGTCAAACTAAAATGGAAAACCAATAATTTGAACTTATCCTCTGTGATGGCGTATGGTCTAATCGTATGGCAGATTCCATTAAATTCCTGCAGATGTCTAGTAGCAACCTCTCCTGGCAACCCTGAAAACTTCGGAAGATGATGAATAAGATTCGGTCTGACCTCAAAGTCTTCATCAGGATCAAGAGCTACAGGCCAGGAATGCTGAGCTAAAGTCGGCACGGATATATCTCTCATAGTGGCCGGCGTCGTATCTGCTGCTGAGGTTGCACATAAGGCTGTGGAGGAGGTGGTGGGTAATAGGCATTTTGTGGTGGCTGTTGGTACTGATTGTAAGGAGGTGGCTGATATGCATTTTGATAATATGCATACGGAGGCTGGTGAGGTGGTGGATTTATATTCTGATTCTGAGCTTGTGGTGGAGGTGGATTTTGTGGTGGGTATACTGGGTTTTGTTGAGGTGGTGGAAGCTGTTGTGCTGCGGCTGAGCTGGAGAGGAGGGTTGCTGATCGTACAACGGGTTCTCATACTGTAACCTCCTGCGTACCGCCTGAGCTTCTCTTCGCCTCTGATGGAACACTCGTTCCGGCTCTTCGTAATACGGCGGCTGTTGCTGAAGCTGTTGGTATCAACCTGTAAATTTCCATCATTCTGGCCACCGTCTACTATAGCATTGGTTCTTTCAGCGCCGTCTCCAATATCTCCTGCATCAGCCATTATAAAACCCAGTAAAAGTGTACAAAAATAGAAAATAAAATACGATAAAAAACAAAGAATCCTATACTAGATAGAACTTCCCCGGCAACGGCGCCAAAATTTTCGTTGTGCACTGCAAATCTAAATTTTCCTACTAAAACTAGTATAGCATAAGTAGGGTCGAACCCAAGGGAAAGTAATCTAGTCTAGGATTAACTACTAGCTAATCTACTCCTATCGGGGTTTGTTTGAATGATTGTTGTAAACTAAAACTAAAACTAAAGATTTGACTACTGAATGAGAAAGCACAGTTCAGGGAATCTCGTCACAACTAGTAATCACAGAACAAGTTTCAAACTAATGAATTATTTGTTCTAATCAGATAGTCCCGCTAGGGTAGTTACCTAATTCTAGTTCTATCTTCTATTACCCGCTAGAGTCTCAAGAAGATGTAACAATAACCTAATCCAACTACCACAATAGCTCCACCGCTAGGCTTTACTACTATGACAATTCAACTAGATATCATGCAATTGCTATAACCCTAAGTTTACCGCTAGGCTGAGTTAGGCAAATAACAATACATGCAATTAAAGCAAAGAACAGAATTCACTAGAATAAAACTTGCTATTCAACAGTCTCATACATTGTTGCAACTCAATTCCCCAAACTGTAGGGAAATTAGCTACTCATAGAAAACATTGTAACAAAACAAAAGACTGAAAATTGAGTTCGAAGAGTTATCGTTTTTCTGAAGACTAAGGATTAAGCTGCTTGCAATTCTCTACTCTGTGCTCTGGAATTCGCCGTCCAAAGATTCTTCCAATTAGGATTGAAACCCTAATCAAAAAGCTGCTGATTGTCAAAACTGGGCCGGGCCGAATGTCGCGCGGACCCCTCTTGAATATGATCCGCGGACCCTTAATCTTTTACTGAAATCATGTAGCGTCTGCGGAAATAATTGTAGTACCATCCGCGGCTGACGTCAGCATTACGTCATCCAGTCTGCATTGCTTCTTTCCTTCGTCTCCCTGCTCCGAATCCGTCTAGAATTGCTCCATAAGCATGTAAAATCTCCATTGTATTCCAAATACACCTGAAATGCAAAACACTACAACAAGGTAATATTTCGCAAATAAAGCATATAAGAACAACGGAAATAAGATAATGATGGATCGTATAAATACGCTCCATCAACGTGTCCAATCATACTTCCCTTTTAATATATATATGATGATAAAACGTTGGATTTAATTTTTCATTAATCAAATCAAAATACACTGAAAAGGAAAGTTAATCTGTTAAGGCTTATAATGATTCTAACATATAATTAATTTGAATAACTTCAACCATCGGATAAAATCATGATTTGAGGACATTTAAAAGCAATTCAAAAAAGAATAACTCCTGTTTTTTAGCCTAAACTGAAATTTGAATAACATATATTCATCACTTAACAACCATTGGATAAAATACATGATTTGAGGACATTTAAAAGCAATTAAAAAAAGAATAACTCCTTATTTTTTGCCTAAACTGAAATTTGAATAACATATATTCATCACTTGGATACTATCGGATAAAAATCATGATTTGAGGATATTCAAAAGCAATTCAAATCTTGTAAAAAATCACGTTAACAAATTTAATATATTAATCGGATGTGGCATATTATGATTCTAACATATAATTAATTTGAATAACATCAACCATTGGATAAAATACATGATTTGAGAAAGCATCTCATTTTGAAGCAGCTGCTCGTTGAATTCACTTGGATACTATCGGATAAAAATCATGATTTTAAAAAAAATTAAATTTAAATTTGTGTGTAACCAATTTTAAAAAATTGGATCAACCATTGGATAAAATACATGATTTGAGGACATTTAAAAGCAATTAAAAAAAGAATATATCCTAATTTTTAAAAAATTGGATAAGAGGGTTTTTAGGATTTAGAAAAAGCCAGCCAATCAGAAAAAAGCAAAAAGAATTCAAAAATCTAAAAAAATGACACGTAGGCGAAATCGCTCACACGGCGACACGTGTCAAACATACTTCTCTTTTAATATATATATGACTAGGTATTGACCCGCGCAGTGCGCGGGGTGATGAATTTAACGAAATGTATTTCTATATAATTAATTGAAAATACAATTGGGGTCTTCGTTAGTTTTGAACTCGGGTTATGTTGGGAAAAACATCTCCATCTTTATACTATAAATTCTGAAAAACTTCTTTGAAAACGACATTCATGGTTGAATTTTGGGGTATGCCATCCTTGTCGACAATAAGAATTTTTAAACCCTTCATCGACGTCACCCTAGACACAGGTAAGTCTTACCCACCAAGTTCTTGAGTGCAAGAGGCAATATGTTTGGTTCTGCAATCTGAATAACAACACAATATTAACGCATTTAGATATATTTTATTTGTATCAAATTAAATAATGTTTGCAAGAAAATACCTCATCAATATTCGACCCAGCAAGCTCAATGCAAAGCTGATTCACTAACTGGACAGCAATATTATCGAATACAAGCAATTTACCATTCCCTGTATTATCAACCACCACTAAATGTAGCTTGTACCTGACAAAGGAAACACATAATATTTAGTGTCCCAAAAAGGCAGCTTGTGGATCAAAAAACAATTAAAAAAGACGCTACAAATAAAAGAATAACCTGGGTATGGATTTTGGATCATAAGCTTGGCATTTTTCACAATAATAACTAAAAAGTCAGCTTGTTGTCATCATCTCCATCCTCACCAATTTCATTAGCCACCTGCTGTACTTTTTTCGAACAGACATTACAACTCAGGTAATACCATCCCATGTCCGAATCAATGGCAGAAATTGTGCACATCAGAATACACTTCTCAGCCTGTTCAATACACCATCAGATTTATTAATGCAACTATTAAGTCCAAGAAAAAAACTAAATCAATATGTATATCACACACGAATTACTGAATGATCACTGAAGTCTTGAAGTTAAAATACCTGAGATGAATCAATCATCTGGGCAATTGATCTCCTAGGTGTGTGCATAAAAAAATCATCCTTAGCAGAAACTCTAGAGAAGCTGGACCGCGGGGTAGACTGGACAACTTCTAATGCTAGATCATCTTGAGGTAAACTTGTCGTGTGAACACAAATAAATAAATAAATTATTTACTGTCAATTAGATCATGCTTTTAAATAACGGGGTTAACAATATCATCAAAGACTTAGATAACAAAAACTTACAGAGATGCAAAAACTTCAACTTCAGGAATATCAGGATTTAGACACACGTCTGATACATTGTATGCATTACTCACGCTACGTTGATCTGCAAGTTTCCATTTAAAAGAAGCATCAGTTATGAAACTACAGGGATATAAGCATAGACGATTTCTTGCTGAATCAAGTTATTACCCTTCCAGACTTTTATTTTTCCAAACCTCAAGACACAAATGACAGCATTTTTACCACGATCTTTAATAGCATCGGACACAGTCAAAGCAAAGTTACCCCACAATACCACTAGTAAGCGATCATCACTATAAAGAATAAAGAGAGCAAACTTTTATTAGAATGAAACATTTATCGAATAATATATTATGCATTACTGAGGATATCAAAATGAAAAGGCATTACTGAGGATATCAAAATGAAAAGGCAATTTTTTTATACTCAGTGTTGCGGAGTTCCAAGGAAATCTTATGAGTATCTTTCCCATTAACTGAGATAACCTCGAGATGGCTAGCTTCAACAATCTGCCCAATGACATCTGAACACACAAAAAAAATTAGTCAAATTCTGAATTGTGAGTGCATGTTAAAAACAATTAGTCAAATTACTCACCAACTAAGAAGTCTGGATTGAGAGAACCATTTAGTATTCCTTTGTAACAGACTGGTTGAAGGCCAGTCTGATTCAAAGGATCATCATCGCATGATTTGATGCGAGTTGTGGAGAGGAAACCAATTTTAAAATTGTGATTAGTTGTTCGGTACGTACCAATGGAGACACTCAAAGAAAAATTAGTAAATATATCAGTTTTCCCTTCAATCAATCAGGGTTCAAACTTAGTCACCAAGTCCTTTTTAACAGTGGCATGAATCCTGTCACCCTGTTAAATGAAATATGGATCGAGAATGAAACAGGTATAAATATTAGGAACAAAAGATTCAATTTTAAAAGCAATTAAAAAAAGATTCATGATTTGAAGACATTTAAAAGTAATTAAAAAAAGAATAAATCCTGATTTTAAAAAAATTGTTAAATTTAAATTTGTGTGTAACCAATTTTAAAAAATTGGATCAACCATTGGATAAAATACATGATTTGAGGACATTTAAAAGCAATTAAAAAAAGAATATATCCTGATTTTTAAAAAATTGTTAAATTTAAATTTGTGTGTAACCAATTTTAAAAAATTGGATCAACCATTGGATAAAATACATGATTTGAGGACATTTAAAAGCAATTAAAAAAGAATATATCCTGATTTTTAAAAAATTGGATAAGAGGGTTTTTAGGATTTAGAAAAAAGCCAGCCAATCAGAAAAAAGCAAAAAGAATTCAAAAATCTAAAAAAATGACACGTAGGCGAAATCGCTCACACGGCGACACGTGTCAAACATACTTCTCTTTTAATATATATATGACTAGGTATTGACCCGCGCAGTGCGCGGGGTGATGAATTTAACGAAATGTATTTCTAGATAATTAATTGAAAATACAATTGGGGTCTTCGGTAGTTTTGAACTCGGGTTATGTTGGGAAAAACATCTCCATCTTTATACTATAAATTCTGAAAAACTTCTTTGAAAACGACATTCATGGTTGAATTTTGGGGTGTGCCATCCTTGTCGACAATAAGAATTTTTAAACCCTTCATCGACGTCACCCTAGACACAGGTAAGTCTTATCCACCAAGTTCTTGAGTGCAAGAGGCAATATGTTTGGTTCTGCAATCTGAATAACAACACAATATTAACACATTT
Source organism: Sedum album (assembly GCA_006409495.1). Classification (NCBI taxonomy): domain Eukaryota; kingdom Viridiplantae; phylum Streptophyta; class Magnoliopsida; order Saxifragales; family Crassulaceae; genus Sedum; species Sedum album. The sequence goes on from QZGG01002164.1 coordinate 20,496, forward strand.
AGATATATTTTATTTGTATCAAATTAAATAATGTTTGCAAGAAAATACCTCATCAATATTCGACCCAGCAAGCTCAATGCAAGGCTGATTCACTAACTGGACAGCAATATTATCGAATACAAGCAATTTACCATTCCCTGTATTATCAACCACCACTAAATGTAGCTTGTACCTGACAAAGGAAACACATAATATTTAGTGTCCCAAAAAGGCAGCTTGTGGATCAAAAAACAATTAAAAAAGACGCTACAAATAAAAGAATAACCTGGGTATGGATTTTGGATCATAAGCTTGGCATTTTTCACAATAATAACTAAAAGTCAGCTTGTTGTCATCATCTCCATCCTCACCAATTTCATTAGCCACCTGCTGTACTTTTTTCGAACAGACATTACAACCCAGGTAATACCATCCCATGTCCGAATCAATGGCAGAAATTGTGCACATCAGAATACACTTCTCAGCCTGTTAAAATGAATTGTTCAAACATGATTTTTATCCATAGATTGATGAATTGTTAAATATCCTCAAATATGTTTTTATCCAAATATGTATTTATCCAAGTGATGAATATATGTTATTCAAATTTCAGTTTAGGCTAAAAAACAGGATTTATTCTTTTTTTAATTGCTTTTAAATATCCTCAAATCATGTATTTTATCCAATGGTTGTTAAGTGATGAATATATGTTATTCAAATTTCAGTTTAGGCTAAAAAACAGGAGTTATTCTTTTTTGAATTGCTTTTAAATGTCCTCAAATCATGATTTTATCCGATGGTTGATGTTATTCGAATTAATTATATGTTAGAATCATAATACGCCACATCCGACTAACGGATTAACTTTCCTTTTCAGTGTATTTTGATTTGATTAATGAAAAATTAAATCCAACGTTTTATCACTAATAACTATTCATATTCATAGAGTTGATGCAATATATATATATATATATATATATATATATATATATATATATATCTTATTCATATTCAACCAGAATAAATTTTCTTCTTCTTAATTGTCATACCCATGGCCGAACTAAAACCCTTCAAATCCATGTGGAGAATCAAAGCTAAAATTATTCGCCTCTGGAAGCAGTACTCTACAACAAGTGGCGAGACCGTTGAAATGGTCTTCGTTGATTCTAACGTGAGTTTCTTTTCTATTTTTACTTGAATCTTCTGTTCCTAATATTTATACCTGTTTCATTCTCGATCCATATTTCATTTAACAGGGTGACAGGACTCATGCCACTGTATTTTATCCAATGGTTGATCAACCATTGGATAAAATATATGATTAGATACATTTTATTATTTTATTAGTTAATTATTTTTATCTAACTGTTACGTAATACTTCCTCCATCTCAAATTTTTTGTCTTGTTTCATTATTATATATATCACATATATTAAGGAAGCGAGACAAAAATAATGAGACGAGGGGAGTAACATACACCGGGACATACAATTAAATTTAAAATATGAACTAATCTTTGAAGAGTAAAGTTAAAAATGACATGTAACTTTTGGGAAGATGGCGAGACATAATCTCTACCGCTGATATTAATTATCCAACAGATCGATAAAAATCAAATATTGAGATGATGTCTTATAGTCTTACGAAAGTATAATGCTATTCTTAAACCATTTTAAATGTATAATTTTAACTTATTTAAATATTTTGTTAAAACAATTATAAGTAGATCGCTTCAAGATAAGTATTCAAACTAAAATAATTAATTATTTTTTCAAAGCAATTAAATTTCGAACTAGTCCCGGTCAAACCATAAAGTCACAGAAATGTTAATTATTACAATTCGAAAAGTATTTAGGAAGGAAATAGTTTGAAACGTTGTCTTTTCAACCGTCAAGAATTGAAAACTTATGTCAAGTCTTAGAATCAAACTTACCAAGAAATTGTACCAATTGCTTAAAATATATAAGCACATGGAGTAATTGACAAACACACTTTTATTTTTTATTTTGAGCAGGAAAACAAAGCAACCATGAAATTCTTTTCAACCAAATAAGACTACAAATACTTCTTATGCAGTTATGCCTTTGCATTTCTTTCATTTCTTCAAACCCTTCACTTAAGCAGATATCACATTCCTCACTGACTTATTAATCCAAGATTTCAACACACGACTTCCTTTCCCGGCAGTTTTCACTAGTACTCCCTCATCGTCCTTTTCGGGATTTTCAGCACTTGTGTTTAACTCCGGCTTCTTGCACAGCAAAAAGTCTCTAGCACCACACGAACCAATCCTCTCCAACGGATCCAACTCTGCAAGTAATGATTCTATCATACTATTTTACTTTTTGTTACGGACTTTCAAAATACGGATTTTTATTATGAGATTTTTATATGCTAAATTATACAAAAAAACACTTACCGTCCGAGTCAGCAGTAGGACAAGTAACATGAAATCCATCGCATCATATCCGAGAACCGGAAGTCTACCTTCACGCCCATAAAACTTTAAAGCCTTTCCAATAACATCACACACAAGATCATCCTCGTTTACAATGAACCGTATCGACCTGCACTCCCGACAACATTAATAGTAATCAACATCCTGTTCTGATTCTTCTTACTCTTGATGATGACATTTTCAACGGATCAAGGCCGATGCAGCGGTAGTCCCACCCCTCTCTATACGATCCAGTGGCAGATGAGCCAATGTTCGTAAAACAAAGAGACTCAGACACCATATAAGAAACAACAAACTGATTGAATGCTGCTGGAAAATGATGGTTTTATAAGAGGTTTTTACTAGGTTTGTTGATATGTGTTTAATGAGGAAGATTCTTATTTGTTGTACGTACGTTTGGGATTTTGTGGTTCCAAAGTCCAAAGTCGTCTCGGTACGCGTGTGGGCGATTGGAGGAATGAAATGGAGCACATGTTGAGATATTAGACTTAGCAGCACGGTTTCTGTTGACTGACCACTTGCATTCACACACAGTAGACACAAACTGGAGTAGCAATCTGGGAAATGTATGGAGTTCAGGAGTTCAATTGATGCTGTCACAAATCAATAGGAGGTTAAAATAGTGTTGATTAGACATTAATTGTACTGAACAAGATGACGTTGTTTTGAAAATGATAATTTTGATGATTAAATTGTACGGAGTAATTTTGAACGACGTGGTTGTATTAATAAAAAGAGATTTACTCATGTAGATTCATCTATTTTGATGGATCCATAAAACTCATTTTTCATCCGTTGATTGCATTTTATCAATATATCAGATTGTGCCAACACATTAATAAGGCATGTGACATGCACATAACAAATGCAATAAATGAAATTAAAGTCGATTCTACAAAACATAATTGATTGAAAAAAGAACATTCGGAAATTTATAGATCATAAAAAATTTCCACACAGAACTTCTTATTACCTTTTTTTATGATTTTAATTAGTTTCAATATCTTAAACAATAAGATTCCATCCTTTTATTTCTTACAATTTTTCAAGAGCAGGACCATTTCAAAACTACTTTTTTGCTGTATCATCTTCAAAGAGGCTTCCATTAGTATGCTAACAAATATTATTATTTCTTTCAAATTCTTACCCTTGGCCGAAGTCAAACGGTCAGTCACTCGGTTTCAGAAGTTGAAGGTTTAAGCTCTCTTGAGCCCTTGAATTTGAAATTTGTCTAGTCCTTAAGTCATGCACGAATAATTTATATGAAAAAATAAGATAAAAAACTCACTATAAATGATTTATAGATAACTGAGGTATCAGTTGTGGATATAATTCGACAAGTTGGTTGATGCAAATGATTTGGTCACCACCACAAGTTGGTTTAAGCTATCTCGTAATTGTTTGATGCTAACCATTCTGTTCATATACACATTTTATTTCTTCTGTTCATACACATATTTTGGCTCTATGCATTGCCAACCAATGTGTAAAACTATTCCTTATTCGTAATTTGTGGAAGATTATTGATATCTTCATTCAGTGTTCCGGACAATCGAAGTTATTATCAACGGCGCCGCAAAAATATACTAATATCCAGAAGAAAAAACTTTATATTCAGTTTGAAAAATTCAACTTATTTTGATAGTGGGACATCAAAGATTTTCCACAGTTCATATCCAAAAAAAATTTAATGATTCGAATGGTTTATATTTTGACATACAGAAAAAGTTTAGATAAGAGTCTTGATGTAAAAGGTCATTGGTGAAACATCGTACCTTGTAGTGTTTGTCTTTGGCATTTTCTTTCAAGTTGAACAAATGACAGCTAAGTCAATACTGAGATCACTAAATGAGAGTTGTGAAATAAATGTATACCTTTTGCTAAGTTATATTCTCTTTAATTTCAGTTGATAATTCTGCAACTTGGTCATAAAGTTTGAAGAATAATCAGGCTCTGAATTTGGATTTCAAATGAGTTGCTCTTTAAATAATATGTAAAAATAATTATTACTTGATATGAGAAATTAGAAGTATATTTTGAACGGAAAAATATCAAGGACACATAAAAATTTGTAAGACCGTAAGACATGATCTCATTCGTAGATTTAAAATAATCCAATGAGATTACAAATAAAAAAATCTCTAAATCTAATCATCCCGTAGTTTTCGCAAACCCAACTGCCTAATTTTATATAAAACCAACTTTAATGTCAACTATTAGATTCATCAAATCAACGACTGAGAATACGTCATCTGATCTCACAAATATATAATGTCTTCCTAGATCCTTTTCCTTAGATATGTCAAATGGGGCGGGTACGGGCGGGTATGATCCGGTTATAAGGGTAACGTGCATAAACGGGTAACGGGTATTATTTACCCATTTATGTGAACAGGTATAAACGGACGGGTATATAGGATAACGAGTATTAATTTACCCGTTACCTATTAAATACCCGTTTATCCATTAATAACTCATTTACCCTTTAACTACCTATTTTTATTTTACCAATTATTCTATTATTTGTAAAATACGAAAATGAGTATCTAATTTTTTAGTAGAGTGACGGTAGTTTATGAGTAGAACTTGATGAATTTTTCTAATGAAATATAACGGGCGGGTAATTGGCGACCCTATAATAAACGGGTATAAACGGGTAACGGGTATGATTACTCTTTATCTCTAAACGGGCGGGTATAGACGGATATTTTAACGGTCGGATAAAAGAAGGATAACGGATAATGGGTACTTTTGACATATCTAGTTTCCCTTAACAACAGCTTATCATGTATTAACTAAATTTCGTTTTATTGTTTGACCCTTATTGAGTTTGTGTACCAAAACAGGCTGAATGAGAAAGAAAATGAAAAGGCAAGCTTGTATCATCAATAATGACAATTTTTTTTTTTGATAGTGGTTACAATGGGTACAATTCGTCTAAGATCTCATACATGAGAATCCTATTCTAATCACTAGTAGCACAGGTCACAACGGACACCTTCACCCAATCATTGACAAGCATGTTTAGTCAATCAAGCGCGCATGTCTCTCCGCTCTGCTTACACGACCACTTCATGAACACCGACGCGAACAAGCTCCACGTCCAAAGGCAAGCAAGGAAGAAAGCCTCCTGCACAACACACACAACCTCCTCGCTCGCGCGGGAGGAAAGAAAGACCTCCTCGCACGAAGCGGGAGGAATATTGAAGCCCCAGAAAAATCTGAGGAAAAGTGGTGAGGCCAGGGTTCGAACCCTGGCACTGAGGTTCCTTTGTCAGGTCCCTCAACCAACAGAGCACCACTCTGTTGGCTAATAATGACAATTTAAACATAACTGAATTACATAATTTTATTGAACTGAATTCGAAAAGCATTTCTTAAATATCTAACCATAACAGGAAATACTACATCTAAATGACTTACCAAGAATCTAAACTAATAATTTGAGTCAGTAAAGTATGCGCAAATTGCAATCAAATTGCGGTTGAATTATAAGAAACAGATAATGGAGGATGAAAATAATCGTGTTCAGACTCCAAACCATAGTGTGGAACATCAATGTGACGTTCCTGTTAGCGGTATAAACAACAGTTGCAATGTTAGACCTGGCCGGTACCTGTATTTACTCGCATCTCATCTTTTCTTCCCTTTTAATCCGGCACTACATGTACAACAACAAGCAACTCTTTTTGCAATGGATTGAAGTAGCTGAGATGCCTAAGATGCATCTTTCTCCCTCTCGCTGGTTGGGAACACCAAAAAATATTAAATGAATGAGTGGAACAGGACTTCACAGAAATGCAACTAAATCACAACTTTGTGCCTTCGGTCTTGTTTACAAGACACATGCAGTCTGGACAGGGAAAGGAATATATTGAATCAGCTGGTCTTTTCATTTCAAATCCTTTCGAATCACTGTGAGATCTCATATTCAGCATTTGTCTTTTGAAACTTTTCCACCTGCGGAACATCCAGCAATTTCAGTCAGTTCTCTATAAAGAATCGGACTTTGATTTTCGTTTGACTCTACAAACATACTTTTAACTGACACCACAAGCAAACACCAAAGTGATTATACACAGATTACACAAATCTTATTAAGGCCGACCACTTTAAATGCGGTTTTTGAATATCTAACTACTAAAAGATGTCGCAGTTTCAGGCTCGTACCCTAAGTTGGGATTATCAAACAATAAAGCCAACTTTCGTTTGTCCGGTCTTATTGTCTGAGAATGTCCACCGTACAGGTATCTTCTATGACCCATGAGAAAATGGGGGAAGTTTCCACCTTGAGTTGTAACAAAAACCTCACTGTGTAGACATACTGTGTAGTCTATGGCAGCCATCCGAGAAGAATAATTCTAGAAACAAGAATGGACGTGAGATGCATGATGAATATTATTAACGTGGAAAAAACATGATATGATTGAAACTGTGGCTCAACCCTGTATGGATTGAGCTCTTCTTCAGATGCCAACATCTCCTTGGTTTGCAAGAGAGGGAACATCTCAAATAACGGAGCCATATTTTTCTCTGCATTGTAGATCTTCCCAGAAGCTAAATAGATAGATGTGCTTCTATCAAATCCCATTCCTCTTAGCATCAAGCCAACCTGATAAAACACAGATGTCAGGATCTTTCACTCTCGGACGTGAGAAAGGATATTATATTAATATTTTGGAAGACACAATCAATGAACAGCAAGCAGCAAGCATGTCAAAAGTCCAAATAATGAGGAAAGTGGAAACCACCAAAAATCGGTCGATGATTTTGAACTAAAACATGCGCAGGAGCATGACGGTTTTGCATTAACATGTATAAACAGATAAAAGGCCTAACAAACTAGTCAATATATATCTGAATACCGCAGGGACATAATAGCATATTAGATTAACTTTGAAGAGCTTACATATGTAAATTTAATTATCTAATTTCAAGCCATGACTCATGTGCCCGTATGTAGGTGTGCTTTCAGAACAAAAGAACACTCTTAAATCATAATATATAAGAATGCTAATCAGACACTCAAAAGTCAAAACATTATGCTAGCAAGTGGGACTACAATTTGTTTCACTAGCAGCATCCAACTGATTTGTTTCTGCGGAAAACCTTTTGATTTAATTTTTGAGTTCCAAATAGTCAACATATATAAGTACTAAAGAACAGCGATATCTTCCATAGCTTGGTAACCAATGTTTTACTAAGACATGCAATAATTTTCATAGTTCAATAAAACATAAATCAATATATTATTACCTCCAGAGGAGTGAGCGGGCACTTTCCATTTATTCTTATCGCTCCAGGGCGTATAACACGGCCACGTTTTGTGAACTTACCTTTCCAACCTTTTTCCCTTGCAATATCCATATCTTGTTTTTCTTGAGCTCCACCATCATATACACAACAAGAAAAAGCAACCATATCCTGCAGGATGGCTAATTGAATAAAATTCACATGGCACTTGCTTGTTGGCATATTTTTGTTAAGATTAATTACTACTGACCTCTTCGTACCGAAGATGCACTGAGATATATTTCCCACTATTGTTGGCACTGAGTGCTTTCATTCTGGCTACCAAATTTTCTCCTAGAGTCAGAATTGGATTTGCAAACTTTAAAGCCTCATAGTTAGCCAAGCAACGAAGCCGCTGAACAGCTGGAGGAGCATCGAAGGACAAACGGTTTGCAAATGGAGAGATCCTTATAACCCTTGAATAAATATAGAATATCATAAAATGACTAAACTGAATCAGACATTAGGACAATGTGTACAAATAAAGGACAAGTTTGCACTAACACTAGTATCGATTATTGACCCAATAATTGCATGGCCTTTTGTAAATTAAAAAACAATTATGGAATTGCACTTATACTTGTCTTCAAATAATATTTCATTAAAATTCAGACTATGAAGGTAGTGCTTGCAACATTAAGCTAGAAATAATTCATTGCTGTTATCTGTCGTGCACTCCAAAGTTCATACCGAAATTAAACAGCTACTTTACAAAAAGAGTCATAAAAGAGGACCAAATTTGTCAATTAACTGTGCTATAGATGTTCAATTTTCAGTCCTAAAATATAGTAAAACATCTGAATGCTTTCACTGATATATCATGGGCGGCTATAGGGGGCTGATCTTCTCTGCACTTAAGACTAGTTGAAACTTGAAACATGAGCTGAATTGCAAGAAAAGTGTAGTAACTAGGTACAACTATCCCTTTGTTATTCTAAAAGTATTATTAAATGAATGTCGCCATAAAAGAAGTATAAAGCAAAAGAAACAATAAAGAACTGGAGAAACACAAGAAATTTCCAACTTACTTTTCTTCTAATAATTTTGGCAACACGTGATCTTTATAGTATTGAATTGAAGACCATGCTTTAATCTTGAAATTGTAAACATTGGTAATGTTGTGATCGAATCGCTCCATCAAATACTGAGGAATCTGATCTACAACTCTCACATCATGTTTCAGTGCTTCGATGAAAAATTCTTCGTCATATATGTCACTAAATTTGCTGCAGACAAACAATGTTGGTACTTAGATAAATGCTCAAAACTTTTACATGTGATTTGAAAAATATTCAAAAACACAAAAATATCACTGTTAGTGGGCGGTACACAGGTTTTGACACGTTCATAATCATAATCGGAAATATTCATCTCAAGAATGCCATCAACTAACACGATTCTAATGAAGAAGAGCAGTAATGGAGCGATTTTATCATCATCTTACGTTCAACTGCTTACGCAATAGCAAAAATATTGGCAAACCAAAAAGGTGACAAAAAACAGAAGTCTCAAGGGATCCAGTTAAACATGGTTGGCTGTGAGAAAATATTTGCATTATTTATAACATCAAGGAAAGTTCAAGTGCTATTATTTTTACCTTACGAAAGATATGGATATGTACAACATTAACAAACGACTAAGAATATAAGAGAAGAGAAGTCACCAACAAAAAGTGAAATTCAACTCAATTTCTCACACTATTAGTAATGTAATGCAGCAAAGGAACTTTCTGCCAAACTTGCATACACTCTTCAATCGGTTTGTGTTACACTAGGAGGTAAACGTAGAATCTCCATTTTAGAATAAAGTACCCTGAACCATACGCTCGTCTACAAACTACTATTATTACATACTCACCATTGATTTACGCAGTTCAACTTGATTCCAAATGAAACTACCGAACAGATCCTGATTAATATACTAATAAGAATTTGAATATGTTCACTGACCTCGGATCCCTCCAAATGCTATGGAAATGGAAGTTGGGTATTAGTAGTGTTGCATTGAGATAACCGGCGACTGCAACCGCATTGCATATCTACAGTGGTTGGAAAGCTATACTTAGTCCTTATCTACTCCATTGTTTTCAGAATTAGAGGTGAATTTTTAGAAAGAGCTTACTGATGTCCTTTGCTGATTCAGACCACCGTTAGCCTCAATGTAGATGTATCCATTTGATTCGGCCAGCCCTTTCATTACAGAAAGTTTCATATTTATGTTACGTCAACATAGATCATAATAAATCAATACAGCCAATTATCTCGAAATTTGTTTGTGGCAGTTCACATAAAAAAATACCTCGTGAAGACTTCCTCACACATGGCTTCCACACACCACCTTTATATGTCTTTTTCCATATAGTTGATATCTGCCACATTGGTCACCAGTTTCAATCACACTCAAAAACACGATATATTTGCAGTCGAAACACCTAAACTTAACTGAAAATACAATGCAGAATACTGTTTAGCTTCTATCACTCTGTCACGCCACAACCCAACATGCAAAACTTCTAAAATTCCTACCACTCTTTAATTCTTTCCGAACACTTAAAGCACGGAAATTTTCACTTCAGCTGCCCTGTTATGGTACTCTAATTCAACTAGGTCATTCACTTAAATCCTTGCGCTCCCCGATTTGAACACAAAACAAATCAAAATCAGACCAATTCTCAGGGATTCTATTAAAATCCAAATCATCAACATCTAAACCCGATATACTCACATGCAATGTCATCCACACACACACTTTAAAACAACAAATCACTCATCAAAAATAAAAAATCAAGTGATAAAAATGCAAAATCCAAAGACAAACAAACCGCATCAGCAGAAGAATTATCAGCATCCATCTCAGGTCTAAGCTTTTCATAAAGCTGAGGACTCCTATAAACAGATCCAGGCGCAGGCTTATTATTATGCTTCACTCTATGCACACCATCCTCTATCGAAACTGTCCCCATATACATCACCATACACGTTATATAAATCACAGGCGCGAATAAGAAAATCCCTTTCCTACGGAGAATGACAGACACCAACAGCCAAGAGATCCTCTGAGCTGGCGTCTTCGGTCCCGGCGGTTGTCCTGGGAAGCTCCGGCCTGTTTTTGAGCGACGGTAGCGCGGGGATCGATGTGGGGAATTGGGTGGTGATGGCGTTGATGGAGCGCTGCTCGGCTGTCGGTTGTATGAAGGCATATAGCTGATGGATTGTGACGGTGGTGATGTGGTGGCTGTCGGCGCTGATTTGGGAAATGTGTCCGATGTCGGAGAATTTGAAGTTGTTCGTTTCTGGAATTTTATTTATTTGTTTTTGATTATTTATTTTTTTCAGATTTGGAAGAGAATTGATGGACGCGGAGGCACGTGATGTTCGCGTGCGGTGACAGATACAATTTATTGTAATTGTATTATTGATGGAGAGAGTTGGAATTTATTTTATTCGTCTAAATTATATTTTCTTAAAACTACGTCGTTTTCAATTCGTAGCGATTCACAAATTAAAGTGCGAGATTAAGAGGAGAGTCAAAGTGAAATCTTCAATTCATTGGACCAAAACCAGCGTCCTCTCTCTAAACTCTCCCGCTGCTTCCGTCTTCCACCAACTTCCTCCGGTTCTTTGCAGACCGGATGTTTTCCTGTTGTGTGGACGTTGTGAGGTGGTTCGAGTAAGGGCTTCGTGTGCGGTTTCGTCTGGTGGAGGTTGTTGTCCCTACGGTGACGCACGGCTGGTTCACTCATCTTATTCTTCACCGTCGTCACGTCAGTTGTGGTGGTCTCAGGGTGGCTGTCAACAGAGGTTGGCAGCTGTTTTTTTGGCTGGGAGGAGCTTCGCTGGTGTTGTCGCTCCGTTCTGGTTTGTTTGTTGCAGCCGTCGGTGTCGACGCTGCCTTTGGTTGTTGTGTTGCTGTTTGTAGGGGTGGCTGGGCCAGCCCCTGGTGTAGCTTGCCGGCGTCTGTGCAGCTTCGATTCTTTGTCAACTGGTGCTTGACGGTCGACGGTTTTTCTGTCACAGTTGCTGCCCTTGTGTCCGTTCGTCTTTCAGGTTGGCGCGTGTCTCTCTGTGTTCGGCTTCTGATGGTGACGCCTTCTGAGTCGGTTGGCCCGGCTGTTGTCTTCGCCAACTACCCTCTTGTTGCTCTGTGTGATTTTACTTTTGTTTTGCTCGGTGTCTGCGACGGCAGCTGTTGTCTGGCGCTGTTTTTGTATTCTATTTTTTTGTGTCTCGGCGCTGCTCAGGTATCGGATTTCATTTGCCGCTCGTCGCTGGCTGTTGGGTTGTTGGTACTCGCCTCGTGTCGCGGTTGTGCCTGCTCCGTTTTGGACGGTGGCTGCTTCGTGTACCGGCGCAGCCATCGCCGCTCTTCTTGGTCTTGGGTGAGTCATGGTCCTGCTCCCCTGCCATGCTCTGCTTCCGCCACGTCGTTCTTACCCGTTTACACGTGGTTGTCATATGGTTGTTCTCATCTTAACGTGGTTGTTACACGTGGTCGTCCTCATCATAATGTTGTTGGTCACTTTTCCTGCGTTGTCACGTGTCTGCAGTGCCACGTTTCTTTTAGTCCATGCCTGCTTGTCCTTCGGGAATATATTTTTAAAGTTAGCAGTCATTATCTTTTATTATCACGAACTTCTCAACAGACGATCAGTATGGACGCACTTTAATTTTCAGTATGATACACATTCTTTGTACATACCGAGGCAAAGTACTCGGTTTAGTCCTTATTTTACTCTTCTCTATCTTTAGACAAGACTGCGTCAGACTAACTTTCGTTAGCCTTTTAAGTCCTCAGGTTGTACCTTTGGCCTTTGGCCTTTTAATCAAAAAGAAAAGAAACAGAGGAGAGTCAAAGTGACATGTTGTGAAACTGGCAGGCTATGGCGAATGGTGATTTGTGAAGGAATTTTTTTGATGAGGACATTCATAGGAACTCTACTATATATAAAACAAGAAGCTTTCTATTAGTGATTATAAGATTGAAGCCACAATTTTTTTCCATAAATACTCTTTCATTAGTATTTTAACATTTTCAATCAAAATTTAATTCAAAACTATTGTTAAAAAAGAATATATAATAATTGAAGAAAAATGAAAACAATTAAACATAAAATAACTGAACACGTAATTATCAAAAAAATTAACCGCATATCTTGCGGTGTGCTGCAACAGCTAGTGTAAAATAAGAGGACTTAGGTAGGCAGGAAATTATTCAGACGGATCCACCGGTGGATCCGTGAATCCTTGTTTCCACCCTTGGATGAAGAAGGGAGATTCCGATACGTGTCTACATCAACTCAACAAATTCCTCTCAACCAAGGGTATTTTTCAGCATAGTTAGGGGAGGTTTCTGGAGCATTTAATGTTAAATGACATTTGATGTAAGTGTATGTTGATTTCTCATTTAATGTTAGTTAAATCTCATTCACTACTATGTACTTTGCATGTTCTCTTTCATGTTTTCTCTCTCTACGATCTACGCTCTCAATTTCACCACCTTCAACCATTTGTGAACCTTTAAATTCCAATTCATTATACTTCAAACCCTACCCATTTTCTCATCACCTTCAATCTCCGATTCATTCTACTTAAACCTCGACTCATTCTCTCATCACCTTCAAACCTGAACACATTGCAACCATTTAAACACTCACTTCTAATTTGTACCCATTTAAACACCATCAATGGATTTTGAAGGAAATGTTAATCAACCGATTTCTAGTTTTGCAAGGTACCATACGAGAGATGGGTTGTCGGTAAATTCTGGTGTGGTCCGAATGAATGTGAAACTGGGTTGGTAACGACCTTTGAGCAATCTGGAGATTGTAAGCACCAATAAATGAAATTCAAAGTGTAAAAGCTATTTTAGTTGATATAAAATGCAAATAGTAAATGCAAACATGTAGTGCAAATACAAAGTGCAAAAGATAAATGCAAATATGAAATCCAACTAAAATGCAAACACATCTGACCTACTGTGGCAATTTCATCATTGTATGCCACAAACATAATCAATGATGTGTCTCGGAAGGTCAGATGTTCATTTATTTTTTGTTGGATTTCATATTTGCGTTTCGTGTTTGCATTTCATTATTGCATTCTACATTTGCATTTCGTGTTTGTATTTTGCTATTGCATTCTGCGTTATTGTATTTTCGTTTGTATTACGTTTATTTTTTAATGTTTCTCCTAATTATATGCAAATCTCCCTCCACCATATACATCCACCACATCCGCCACTTCTTTATCCACCACCAAATAATCATCCACAATTAATATCCACAATTTCTTCTACTACCATCAACTACTCCTTCCACCACCATCATGTAAAACTATGAACCCCAGATCCCCTCTTATATCGGCTTCTTTTTGGAGATGTTAGATTTTTTTGATTGACCCCAGATTCTCAAATGGATATATCCACAAAAGAAGACATGCGACGTCTGTTTCGCTTGTCTTTGTCACTAGGTCAAATTTTACGCTCTATATTGTATGAAGTAACTCGAATTCTGCTTTGAGATGGATCTGCCTTATCAAAAAATCGATCTATCATAGCATTTCTGGATTCATTTTATCTAATATCTTAACAACGTGAGATGTCCTATTTCGTCGTGATTCCTCAGCATGGATACTCATTATAGGAATTGAAATAGAAAAGTGACGATAGAGTAATGCTCTTTTGAGACCCTTACTATTGGGTGAGACCCTGAGACCCCAATCATGACCGTTGATTGTGTTTGCTTTTGGGGTCCAGATTGTGCCACGTGGAGGTTAGAGAAATTCAAAAATCGGAGGTGAGAGAAATTGTTGCTTTTGTTCTCTCACCTCCACGTGGCACAATCTGGACCCTAAAAGCAAACCCAATCAACGGCCGTGATCGGGGTCTCAGGGTCTCACCCAAAATTGAGGGTCTCAAAAGAGCATTACTCAGTGACGATAATGTGCAAGATCGTGGTTGCACGACAATCCATATATTTTTCTAATTGCATATCTATATTTGCCCACTGATTGGTATGTCGTATCATAAACACATTTCAGTTGGCAAAATCATTTTCATTGCCTCTAGCGAAATCTGACACCGCACTTCATTGAAAATATTATCATGGCAATGTGTATGACACGAAATGTGGAGAGATCTCTCAAATGACTTTTGAATATCTCCGAATTGATTTGTCAACATCATGTGTATTTTATCGAATGACGTAACTATGGACGACATAATATCCCCCGGATATGAATTATATTGTTCTTTATCAATCAAATATAGTTGTACCGGCCTTTGACTTGAATTGCTTCCGAGATACATAGATGCATCAATCCATGCTGACACAAATTATTCTCGATGAGGGTGCAACCATGTCTCCCAAAGGTATTTTAAGGCACATTGAAACCGTTGATACTCCTCGCACGATACTTTCCACTGTTGGTATAAGACCACTCCGTCGATGATGATTTATGATGATTTATGATGATTTATGAGGGAGTGCCATGATGCAAAAATTTGGTTCCACTCCAAACCAAGCATGAGTCTACATTTCTTCATTACACACTGATTTATGTGCCAAGTGCAAACGATGTGATGCAACAAAGGAAAACATGTTCCAATGACATTTATAAGCGCCAAATCTCGATCCGAAATAAATACAGATGGCAATGTTGCCTCTTTTTCAATCATCAATCTCTTCAAAATGCTTAATGCCCATGTCATATTTTCTACCCTCTGATGACTAGAATATGCGAACATAAGGGAGTAAGTTCGCATTGTGGATATACCCACAAACTCCAGTAGTGGCGAGCAATACTCATTGATCTTATATGTGGCATCAATAATCCAAACAGATGGAAAATTGACAGCAATGGCTAGACTTTTTGGATGAACCCAAAGGATGTTACTTTTTGGATGAACCCAAAGGATGTTAGTAATTTCACTTGTATCTGGATTTATGCAATAATCATGTAGGTATTTTTTTATTAGTTGCTCTAACACATATTGAACTTGAGTTAGACCACCCAGTTTTGCAAATTGTTTCTACCAATTAAATTGTAAAGGCTTTTTATCCCTGTACTGTTTGAAGAATCTTTTTGTTTCAGAATACTAAAAATCTAACGAGGTGTAGTACTATTGGCCATGTCTAGCACAAGTTGTTTCTGCATTGGTTTTAACCTAGACGGGTACTTGTGGCCATCCATGAACTCTGCAGTTTTATGATTGTAATACCACATATTACCCTCAAACCCCACATGACACCTGGAGGTATAGATCGACCTCTTAACTTAAATGGACATTCACAGTTTTCGGTATTTTTATTTGGGATGTCTCTTCAACTAGAAAGGGATGTTTGTCCTTCCTTCCTCTTTAACACGCAAGAATACACATCGGCATCTTACCACCTTTTTTTGCAAAAAATTTAATCACCACTATAAACCATTTTCTAAACCAACTTCAACTTCACCCAATTTAGCATATCTTCTCTTTTTTCAAATATCTACACAAATGAAGAACAATTATGATGAAATCTGATACTTTTATAATCTTTTCCTTCAACATTAATCAACAAAAAAGCATATAATAATGATACTAATTCTGGTTTGTGGTAAATTCGAATGTATAATTCCGATTCTTGTTGGATATACTTTCATCACTACGAACATCATTTCTGTATGACCAACTATTTGAAAATGAAAACAAAATGAGGATTATCCATGATAGAGGGATATGATAGTGTAAAAGAAGTGTGAGTGAGTAAATTGCCACTCATAAATGTAGAGGTTGTATCTTGTGGATCCATCCAATTTGGTGGACTCGTGGATCCCTTCTTACATCCGTTGATTGCATTTTTTGGACGCACCATATTACATCACGATTGCACATGACAAATGCACACGTGCAAGTCACATGCTTCATTAATGCGTTGGCACAATCTGGTGCGTCCAAAAAATGCAATCAATGGGTGCAAGAGGGATCCACGAGTCCACCAAATTGAGAGGATCCACATGAAACATTTCCCATAAATGTATCCATTATATAGACTAATTAATATGCGTTTAAAATATTTATTATCGAAAAAGTTAGTGGACAAAAAATAGAGTTGACAATACAAAAGAAAGTAGATTTGACAATACAACAAGAACCAGATTTGACAATACAATATAATACAAAGCAGATTTGACAATACAACACAAAATATATGTCACGACCCAAAACTAAAGATCGAGACCGGCGCAAGATCAACGGTCAAGCAAGCCTCAGAAATTATCAATTTCATATTCAATAACAGTGACAACTAAAAATGAATAAGTATAGCAGAAGCAAATGTGTAAACAGACTCTGTCACTAAACTCTGAGTATAACGGAGCAATACTAGCTAAAACAGAAAATGTCTAAAACAGAAGAAATGAATAAGGAAGACTACTGTGATGGCACCGTACGTCAAATGTAAGCTCCTCAGCTACGACTAATGACGAATCTCGTACTAGCACTATCACTTATCTGTAAAAATGAGGGAAAATAACAGGGTGAGTCAAAAGACTCAGTGAATACATAACATACTTTATTAACGCTTGGTTTACGTTCTTTAATTCATTTTACTCATATTTTTCATATCACATACTCAAATACACATATACAGATAATGATGTGTAATGCGTGTATGCAAATGTATGTAATGTCTGTGGGCAGTCGTCACTGCCGGTCGGAACCATCATATCAGAGTGCGGTTCATACCGCCATATTATATCTTCGTGGTTCGCCCCACGGAGGGCATCATGCCAATCACCACCATATCATCATGCTTCGCCCCACGGAGGTCATCACACCAATCACCACCAGATCACATATGCATGTCGTGTCGTGTATGTAATGATGCACATATATCAATTCATATCATACAAGTCATATACATATATACGTTTATATCATTTATCATTTCATATATCATGTCCATCAAGCCATCACTCAAACATTTATTTAGTCTACGAAAATAAAATATATTATATATTCACCTAACAAAATTCCTCCTTAGTTTGAATCCTCGTATCAGATCAAACAATTCGATTGGGATGACCGATCACCGCACCTAGTACAGACATACAAATTAGGTTAATGTATCTAACCCTTAAAGTCTCCCCTTAACTTAATGCAACACTTTCACAGGAGTCGCTATCATTAGTCATTTAAGTAAGGGTTAATTACGAAAAACCATCCTCATAATAGAGAATTTTTCACGGCACCACCCTTATAATGTGATATTACAGTAAACCACCTCTTTCTCTACTCCGTTATCACTTAACCACTTCTCCGTTAACAGAGGTGGTGAAGTGATAACGGGAAATGATTATAGTGGTGGTGAAGTGAAAATTTACTATTATATTCAAATTTAAAAATATTTAATGGAATATTTGACGGAATAGTGTCGAGGTGGTTAAATGATATCGGAATGATAAAAAGAGGTGGTTTACTGTAATATCACATTATAAGGGTGGTTCCGTAAAAAACGCCCTATTATGAGGGTGGTTTTTCGTAATTATCCCTTTAAGTAATATCCATTAAGATTGTAAACGTCCTTTTAAATAATTATGTTGATCAAACTCAGGAACACAATGGATTACTATCACCAACTTGCATATATCCATTTATGAACTCCAAATTCAGTGGTGTATAATTCTATCCAAGTGTCCTTCTAGCCTTACTACAACCAATCATATCGTTCCAAAGTACATGTTAACATGTATCTTTTTCATTTCACCTATCTCAACACTAAAGCTCATGCATCTCAGTGCATTTAACAGCGTATTCACTTACCTTGTGCAGTCCCCACTTTTGTCATATCTCCAACTCCTAAATAATCGAAGACCTCAATCCCAAGTTGCCGTCACAGTTGTGAAATTAGTCTGCATTTGCCCTACCCACATGTTCCTTATAAGAGTTTGTTTGTATGCAGTTGAGATTTGAGTGGCTTATCCTCACTTCCTCACACGACTAAGTCTTATCTCCATCCATTTTTACCTAATTTTATTTATTCTTTCCAAATTGTTATATAATTTACATTCTAAATTTTATTTGTTATGTATTTAATAAAAATAAAATCTCGATATAACAATATATTCGACAATACATTGCTAAACACAAAATAGATTTGACAATATAACACAAAGTAGATTTGACTATACAAACACAAAATAGAATTGACAATACAACACAAAATAGAAATGCCAATACAACAAAAATATATTTGACAATACAACACAAAATAGATTTGATAATACATTACGAGAAAACTCACTATAAAATAGATTCATACATAATTTTTAATAAAAGGTAGATATGAATTTATGTATCGTATATATGATTAGTATAACTTAATTTTGGTTTAATCAATAATATATTCATATTTACAAAATATATGTTATATTTAACTTATATAGATTATTTTGAATTAACGATAATATCTCCTTATACATTATTTATGTTTATTTATAAATAATTTAAAATTAATAATTTTTTAAATATCTTACTTTTAATAAAGTGTAAATCCTCCTATTGTTTACTTTGTAAGCCATATATCGACTTCCAAAATTATCCCTACTTCTTTATATATTTACTATATCATATTTATCATATAATAGTTCATTTTATGTTATATATTTCTTTACTTAATAAATGTTACATATGAACAATTTTTTGTGCACAAAATATTAGTTATATTTTAAAAATAAAACAAATGATATAATGAAATATATATGGGTTTGGGTATTAAGGATGTTGGGGTATGTATATAAATAATCGGTTGTTTTGTTGTTATGGTTGTTCATCCCTTGTGGATGTTTGTATATTCATCCCTTGTGGATGTTTATTGTGTCGTTTAGACTTTTTCTCAGCATGTTTGTGTCGTGCAATAAGGCTCGTTTTAGCCACAAATCCTTATGATGTCAGTTGTCGGACCAGTGGGAGTCGATGGTGAAGGCGCCGTCAATGGCCTGATTGATCAACGGTTAATTGAGGACTCCGATGTTTGAGATCTCCTCTAATTTGTACCATCGTTTGTATTTCTTACTATGTGATGTACTGATGTAATCATGTGCAAAATTTCAATGAAATACACCCACTTTGATCAAAAAAAGGATGTTGGCGTATAATGATAAAATTTTGCGGGACCCATGGGAGGTGTATGGAAGGTGAGGGTGTGAGGGGCAATGACGTATATAGCCTGTGGCTATATGGGCTAAAGCCTATGTAATTCTAACCAAAACATGAAATTTTGAAGATTTAACCCCACTAATTAAATTCAATTTTTTTAGCCCTACCTTTTTCATAAAAGCAAAAATTAGCCCTACCTATTTTAAAATCTTTAGTCCGTCCCTGGTGAGGGGTGTGAGGAGCGCCATACTAAATTGTCTAATATCCTCCCATACACTCACAAATTCAAATGCTATTTGGTTAATACTCTCGAATGCCCTCTCAACCACTCACAAACTCAAACACGAGTTGCAATACAACCAAACTAAATTCCAACGAATTTCCACATGTCACTCTCTCATTTCATCTCCCCCTCAAATGTGTGACTCGCGGATCCATCACATTTGAGTTCATGAGAGATGCACTCTAGGTAGATAAACTGTGTCTTAAATCAAAAATACTAAGACGTTAAGAAATACTAGGTCAACTTCATTGATTTTGAGAACAAAATTTTACTACGACATCTGTGATTATATTCATCTCTTGCTGAATCAAGCATAGAATTGATTAGTCCAAGACCCACCGATAAAGCCATCTCGAAGGGACAAGGCAGCAAAGACACCCAAGTCGCGACCAACTTGAGCCTTGACATTCACCAGCCCGATCTTGCACTGGAACCACAGACCAAGCCGTGATCAATTCATTCTTAATTAAATATTGGACAGGTATGGACAAAATACGGTGACGGTTGAAAATAATAGTTTTAAATCTCATTAAAATAAAATTTTAATAGTTTGTTTATAATTGTTAGATCAAAATGTAAGAACACTCGATTTGCATTTGATCAATTCTCGTTTACCTTAAGCTCATTTCATAAGCTTTTTATATAAACTCTCTTTAAGCTTATTACATTAAACTCCTTGCAAGCTTATTATCTTAAGTTTTCGATCTTCTGAAGCATGAATTTTTTTTGTAAACTTATTTTCTTAGTGAAAACTCTTTCTCTAAATTTATTTTTATAAAACTACGTAATTTTAGATCTGTGCAAATAGCTATCGCAACACTGAATCTGAATCCAAAAACACTATTGGGTAGCACGTGATCCCAATCCAATATTGAGGCCTCTCAGTAGGTGAGTAACAAAAATCAATGGAAGATCAAAATCCATCAGTGGCGGAAATCCGACCACCGCGCTTGGAGGATGCCGGCCTCGAAGACTGCGCACTTCCTCCCGAATCCATTAGAGAAGCTTTCCTCATAGCTGCCGCCGCCGTCGGTTCGCGTTTCGACACCGATCCGGAATCTCAAGCCGCTGGTCCCTCTCATCAAGCAACTAGCGACAACGAAAGTGTGGTTAAAGATGAAAGTGTCCTTCCAAAGCCTAGCGACTGACTTTGTGTGAAGGTTAGGGTTTACTGTTGAAAATATATGTATGTTATGTGCTCTATGAATCTTAGCTAGATATTTGTTTCAAAAAACGCTGCAGAGGAAGTTGTTTGATTTTGTAGAATCATCAAATGGAGTTGAACACTTGAACAGTGCATTTGAATACCCATTTTTACTTTTTCCTTTGTTTGCGAGTATACGGAGGTGTATATGTTTTGGCTGTGTTAATGTTGCAAATTGCACTGGATGAAGCTTTGGTTACAAAAGAGTTTTGCTTTGGAAAGGTTTGAGAAATTCAGAGGCAAAAAAGACAGTCATCGCCCATACTTTAGGTTTAGTTACTTTGTGTAACAGGATTGCTGTAGGATCACTGATGTTATAACTTTCAAGGAATAGGAGCTGGTCTGTGAAAGAATTGTTTCTTTTTTCTACCACTGCGTACAGGATGTAATGAAAATTACTGAAATCCTTCACCCCATTTTTTATATGTAGCCAGTTCTTATGAAAAGAATGTAAATCAGAGGTAAACATCACCAACAAAATTTAAAGGGTAGTTCCCCACGAGTCCGGTTCCTTTGCGATCCTGTGCATTTGTGCAGATTGACTTTTAACTATTTGCATCTTTTCACTTAACTATATGCATTTGTGCAAGTGCTAAACGACAAAAATCAAAAAGTGCGAATTGTGGACCGTTAGATCAAATCGATCCAACGGCCCAGATCGTGTATCTCAGAAATCACGCGCCTCGTGGGGGTCGTAAATGAACGCTTCTCTTTTCCCCACTCCTATACAATCGGTAATAATTGCTCTTACATCATCAGTCATACCTGAAAAAGGGAAAGTGATAAATTGAATTTCAACATCTGAATAACCGAATCAAATGCTGTTGTCAAACAAAATGCCGAATAAGTATGTGCATCCTTAATATATTAAGACATATTTTGATGTCAGTGTCAATGATGCTTGGGCTAAGCCAATATTCTTCAGTTCAAACAAAAAAGAAAAGAAAACGTAATGATGGTGTAACCTAGCCATAGTTTGCAACGAATGCCTTTTTACAAATATAATTAAGGAATAGACTAAATGGGTGACTAAGTTGGAAGCAACGAATAAGGAAAACTAGTTCCTGCTTCCGCAATCTTAAACATGGATAGCCAATAAATACATCACCATACGAGTGAGAAGAGTAAATGAGAAAGTGGAGTCATGAGGCAAACAAATAACTTTCAGACTCTGCAAAGTGAGAACAATTGACCTAAAGCTGATTGAAGCTCCTGTGCTGCATAGATCATGTGCAGGATGAAAGAATGAAGTGATCTGGCTTAAATCAAATCAAAGCTTCGACGGTAAAACAAATAGTTCGACGGTTGGGATTAAAATTAATTTTTAATAAATTGAACGGTTAAATTTGTAAAAAAAAAACTTAAAACTTAATGCTCTGTTTGGTTGTAGAAAAATTTCATTTAAAGAAAATGTAAGGAAAGTTGAAGAGAAAGAAATTCTAATAAAAAATTCAAGGTGTGTTTGATTGATCATAGAAAATATAATATGAAATAAATATTATGTTCAGCACTAATGCATTAATGTTTTATTTGGCGGACGAATTCATACTACGAAATGAGTACAACTAAGTATTCGTTTGTACATCATTAGTTTTTAATTCATGTTCTAATATGTAATTGTTTCTACCAATTAAATTGTAAAGGATGTGCGGATTTGTTTTGATTTGAAGAAATGTTGTAAAATGGATGATGATGTGCAGTTTAAGGAGAAAGTTGTTGAATGCTGTTGATAATGTGTTTGTAGGTGAGGAGCTGTCTGGAGGAGAGTTGGGATGTTGGAAGTGAAATGGTGAAGTGTGTGCGGGTGTGGTTGAGGATTTGAAAATGGAACACCTCCGTGGGGAAATGAGGAAGTAA
>QZGG01002165.1:0-43627 GCA_006409495.1 Sedum album
TCAAGTTGAATCTGCCAAATATCCAACCCAACCCTTTTCGAATTACATGATCAATAACAACAAAAACAGTGTTACAACTACAACCGAAACCCAATTCAAATTAGCAGATAAGGAATCCGATGGAAACAATGAAAAATCCAAACTTTGTTTTTATTTAACATACATGTATATAAAAGATCCAATTTTTTTGAATATCCCAAAAAACCCAGCTAAGATAATCCGATTTGAAATTGAAAAGATGAAAAATGGAACCCCGGAAACTGAGGTTCCAATCAGAAGCAGCATAGGAAAACAAAAGGGTAACAATCGTTATAAAATCGAAAGTAAACATAGAAGGAAGGAAACACCACATTGAAAACGGGCGAGTGAAGAAGAAAGACGACAAATTTGACGGTGCGATGGATCCGAGATGGCCATGGACACCGGAAGGGAGCGTAGATTTCGTCATTACCAATTGATAAATTAGAGCTACGATTGATTATAATTCGACGGTTCAAATGACGAAAATACCCTTTATTGCATGCCTAAGAAACATACTGAAGAAACAGATGCAAAATAGTAGGCTACATGTAGAAGACATTAAGCACAAGTGACTAAAACTAGCTACACCAAGCACATGAGCTATTGTCTAAACGAGGTTAATCTTGAAATCTTCTTGCAGCTGAACGATCGCAACTTCCCCCTCAGCATCCGCGTGAAGCCATAAATTCCACCTCTATGCGCCCCACCGCAGCCACGGCCACCATCGCCTCTTTTTCTGGACTGTGACCATGAGTTTGATTGTGAGAACACCAATTTCTCGAGTAGTGCCATTAAGAAACGTCATGTTGATCCCAAATTTTTGCTCCTTCACAAGAACTGTGGATAACATGTTTTCATTAGAAATACTCACTAAATTGTTTTTCATTACAAACATGTTACAAACAGTTAAGAGTAGTAACAAAATAAACCTGTTTGAGCTGCTGCAGAACTAGTAAAGCATAAGAAAAACACAAAGAGGACAACCACCAAAGCTCGACCAGTTCCTTTGAAATTGCCTGATGATGCCATGTTCTTCTTCAAGCTTATGCTTCCATCTCAACAATTCTAACACATGTATATATAACGCCTTCGTGCGTGCCAGTGATCGCAAAATGTCTAATGTGACAAATTAAATGTGAATTATTAAAGTAAACCTTTGATATCTTTGGCATCCACGTTCCTTAGCTTCATCCTTATGACAATGTACCATTTTTGTGTATGTGTAAAATGCGCCATTATCGACACATGTGTTTCGTAACCGGTGTTGCATCGAAAAATCGATTCCTTTTACCCAAAATTTGCAATTCAGTTTACTTGTTAGCCATGTGATGATGATGGATACATACCAAGCTTGGATGCTCTAGTTGGGATGGACCTATCAAAGCAAATTTATTGCACTCTGAGATTTCCCATCCACCACTTTGAATTGATGCCCTTGGCCCAATCAAGTAGCCAAGCATCAGATTCGCATCCTTATTAGAATTGGTTTTAGGACTTTTGTTGGCCGTTCCCCTTCCCATTTGGGTCACTTTCATCTTTTATGTATTAAATTTTCTCATAAAAATCATTTTACACGTTTGAAAGCAAATAAATAATTTTATAAAATCAGTGCAAACTTCCACATTCAATATTTTATTAAAATTACATCACTAGATTAGCATGAGCTAATTACAATGGGACCACATTCAATTCAAGCATGATTAGTCAGTAATCGATTCCTAATTTAGTTGGAACAAGCATTATTGAGCTTAAACCTTAATTTGTTGATACTCCAAGTCCCAAGAAAGCATACAATTAACAACAAGTCTTTGTTAACTAAACAATGTTTCAAAGATGGATTCTCAATCAGACAGACTAGATTGTACAGTGATTGTTACAGTAGTATAATACAAGTAATTAAGTGTATATTAATGCATGTGTGACCTGTTGTTGCTTACAACTTTACCTTTTTTTAATAGTCATGTGTTATGTTTGCCTTTTGATGCTAAAAGCACTGACCTTGACACACCAAACAAATTAGTCCTTCACTAGCCCCAAAGTAACACCCCACCCTTCCACATCCACAAGTAGCTTTTCAATAATACCAAAGCAAAGCAACTACACCCACCTCATTTGATTGAATTCTCTTCTGGGGTCTATGAAGAGGAGCTTCTTCTTTCTACAAAAAAAACAAATCTGGCCATGAGTTCCAGCTGCTCTTTCACTGACTCACCCAACTCTTCTGAATCACTCAATGGCTTAACCATAGGCCATAAAATCTATTTTGAGGATGTGGGTCTTGGAGGAGGACCTAGTATGCCTAAATCTGGTACTGTTTCTGTTGGGTTGGGGGCTTCACCAATCAAGAAGATGAAGGGGATTCTTCAGCAGCAGCCACCTAGGTGTCAAGTGGAGGGATGTAATGTGGATTTAAGTGATGTCAAAGCTTACTATGCTAGGCATAAAGTTTGTATCTTGCACTCTAAATCAGCTATGGTTGTTGTTGGTGGTGTTCAGAAGAGGTTTTGTCAGCAGTGTAGCAGGTCAGTTTATTTGTTTATTCAATCATTTACATTCTTTTTTTTTTTTTTTTTTTTTTTTTTTTTTTTATAATAAAGTTTATTTATTGATCATAACAAACTGGATCAAGTGCACATTACAAAATTCCGGAAGATCGGATAATAACAAATAAGGGAAGAAATGAATCATTTACATTCATTGTCTCATTTTGTTGAAAAAGTAAATTAGGGTTTTGTTGTTTTTCTAATCTTCTTAATAGCCCTGCTGATGTTAAGTTAGGTGTTATGTGGCTGTTTTCTTATTGCTGTTAGGCACTTTGCTAATTTGTGTGGGCTTGTGTAAAGTACAGAAGACTAAAGATATTCTCTTTGGCATAGCTGCTGTAGATAGTCTTTGAGTATGAGATTATTCTTCTGGAAATTGCGTTGGTTAAAAGTTGTTCCGTATCTATTCCTTTTTTATAAATGACGGTCATAAGACAGTATCCTCTTACTGTTGGCTTTCATTGTAGCTTTGAATGATTTGTTTTGATGTTATATTCGAGCTTCACATTTAGCGAATACAACATGGTTGCTATTCCTATTTAAAATTTAGGGCTTTCTATGCATATCGGGACACTTTTGCTTCATTTTAAAGGGAATAGAAATAGCGGCCTACTTGGATCAAGTAACAGCCCAATAAATTAGTAAGCGTATGAAATGTGGCTAAGTGAAGAATTTTGTTGGTGGTATGGAATTTTTTGGAGAGGACTGGACATTAAGTTGAGTACCTTCGAGCATTAAAGTTCACCTTTTGTCTAGATTTTTAGTTATCAATAGATAATTGAGTTTTGTGAGTATTGGACCCAATTTTATTAAATATATTGAAAGACTCGATTGAACCAGCAACAAACAATTAAGCAAGTAGCCCGAGCCAATGACTGATTAAATCTGCTACTGACTAAGGGGTTGCCTTGAGGAATATGTTCTCTATTAGTTTTTCAATGGTACTGAGTTAAGGACTTCGACGGAGCATACTTGACATGCATGCAATTCTTGAAAAATTAGAACTAAAGACAGTTATTTCAGTATCAGGGTGCGTCTTGTTGTTTTCCTTTGTTAATCTGGGAAAATTCTTATGCTTATATAATATTTTAGTTTTGGTATCTTAAAAGGAAAACTGAGGTGCCTGTTGTTAAGGAATGGAATTCATATTACTTGGTATCAAATATGCACTGGCACAATTTTCTTTCTTTTGGCGCACTTGTTTGCGTTTTGTAGTCTCGATGTTTAGAAGATTCTTAAATCAAATTGTTCTTTGGTAGTTGGCCTCCAGATTCCACCAGCTCCCTGAATTTGACCAAGAAAAACGAAGCTGCCGTAGACGCTTAGCTGGCCACAATGAGCGCAGAAGGAAGCCACCGCCAGTGTCGTTTCTGTCATCGCACTATGGATCTTCATCTATCTTTGGTGAGAAATAGTAATTTAACTCCTATATTTAAGTAATATTCCTGCGTTAATACTGAAAGCAGTGTGAAAGGCAGTTTTTGTGCTCTTATCTCCTTCTTCCTTGTACATATAAAACAAGCATTTGTTTGAGCTCTAATATCTTTCCATGGATGTGAATGTCTAGATGCAAATGACCAGGAGCAAGGCTTTCTATTGGACTTCTCACTGAGCTCAAGAATTCCTGCAACGAACCAAAACTTGAAATCAAGTGACAGGAGATCCACTCAAGTCAATGGGATGCATCAATGGACAAACAGCTATGAAAACTCTCCATCAGGTCACTTTTTCCACAATGCAGGTGGTGGGACAAACTTTCCAAGTCAAGAAACACATCCTGGAGACTATTACAGTGGCGGCGGTGTCTCCTCTGACTCCAGCCGTGCTCTCTCTCTTCTGTCAAACGAGCAATGGAGCTCGGGAAAAAAACCGAACTGCTTCCAATCTCGAGGTGCTCAATGGAAGTCTCATGAATCCTCACAGTTCAACTGTTACGAATCAAATCCCAAATGTTTCCTGGGGTTACAATGGGAACGAATCAGCTGGTGTTACACACAAAATGTTCTCAGAAAGGGATTTTGGTCAAATCCCGCAACATGCTGGTGGCCTATACTCTGAAGAGCATGCAGTGAGTCAACAAGATGGTCGGCAAGATATCAGGCCTGATCTTTCCTCCAGGTTCTATGAGTCTGTTCAACAGATGCACTGGTCTCTTTAATAACTGAATGTTATAAAGAACTTCAGCCTTCAGATTTAGTGGCTTTATGTGTTCCACCTAGTTGCTGTTTTTCAACCTTGACCTTGTGTCTAAACCAAACTTTGAATATCTTGTTTTTGGCCACTTGTGTTGGGCTGGACAAACTCTACTGCTTTGGTTGTTTGCCAATTACATCTCATGACTCAAGAAGACAGACAATGTTAAGCTTCTTGAGCATCAAATTGTGTTGTCTTTATTTCTGGCAGCTTTCAGTTGTTGATGACTTGTCACTGTCATTTTTGTGCATCATGCTGTAGCAAATTTGATAAAGACAAACCAAATAAAACCCATTAACTGTCATCAAGATCCAATTATTGGTCTGCATTTTTGAGAAAAGTTTCATAGTTGAAAAAGAAAACAGATGATTTCTGACCAGGTTTGAGCCACTATTACATACTGAAAATTAGTACAGTAACACAAATGCATGAATATAACAATTCTTATTAGACACCTTTAATGCCACTGTTACATACTAATTTTTGTCATTTTTTCCATAGAATTGTTCGATTACACAACATGGCGAGTTCTTCCATCACCAGCTTCTTTAAAGCGGCTTTCTTGCCAAGAAAAAGTACATTGGTGTGAAGATCTCTTTCCTGAAGAACAAAATAACCTCAGATTGTAAATACAACAGTTATCTCATAAGTGCTGTGTCCCAACTTTGTAAAGATTCGTAAAAGAAAAGACTAAGTCAACTGAAATGGTTCAACATTTCGTTTCTGAGCCTATTCCGAAGGATGGTTTTTATATAATAAAGAGCATCTCAACTAATATATGGCGATAAGATATCAAAAAAATTAGTATATGGCGATAAGAGATACTTACTTCCCGCCGGCTACCAGGCCATCGGCAGCTTTCTCGAGGAAAGCCTGAACTCGCTGGCTTCCTTTTGGTGCGATTCCTATAGTTTCCAATACTTTAACCTGATAAACAGACACAACATATCTGATTCAAGATCCCTATCAGCAGCCAAATGCCTTGATAACATGAGTGCCAGTTGAATGCTTTATAATTATACAAAGTTATTGATTAAGAATGTCGTACCATATTTCTAGTAAAGAACTTCCCAACAGATGTGAGACGAAAGCTAGTTAGCGAGAAACTGCTAGTATCCAGAGGCAAGTACCATGGAACAGGTGCGCCAACTGTTAAATCTTTCTCCCATATAACCTGGAATCAGAGAAAGTTAATATATCCACATTTCTAAGTTTGATACCAAGTTAACAGTCAGTGACATTAGATACTCACTTCGAATCTTGCTTGTTTCAATGCTTCTAGACATTGGCGTGTGAACCTGATGTCTGGAAGTCCATCGCCGATCTCAATTTCTGCCTGATTCCCAAATACATATTTTCAAAAGCAAATTTCAACAAAATTTGCAATCTAGCATCCTTATTAGATTTTTACCTTGATTCTTCGATGTTCTGCATTGCTTGGGTCAAAGGCATCAGTCATGCACCATTCATAAGCAGCAAAATGTTGGCCCGGTTTCAATACACGGTAAATTTCCTTGTAACAGCCGAGCTATAAAAGCACAGACATAACTTAAGGATTCCTCCCACATTTGTTTAAAAGTATGAATGAAATGACCTGACTTACAGCATCTGGTGCATGGCAGGTAGCTTCAATTGCATAAACTGCATCAAAAGTGTTGTCGCTAAATGGCATTTTCATGAAGTCTGCCTGTGGTGTACGCAACATTATCAATCTATCAGGAAATTTGTGTTCGAAGTTTTTAACAGAATAATATCACGATTCTCTTTATAACATCAATTTGTCTGCAGAAGGAGAAAATGAAGGCTATATTCGAAACAAAGCAAGAATTTCCAACCAACCTTAACAAATTCGCAGGTCTTATCAACTCCAACAATGCGATTTAGTTCCTGTTATATAAAAACAATCACCGAGTAAATAAAAATATCATTCAATACGGAGCAGTATGGAATTCGAAAAGCAAAATGAACCTATCCAACCTTTTGTTCAAACCACTAGAAACATATTTGGAAAATAGGGGGAAAATAAGCACCTTTCCTCTGGATATCTGATACTCGTTGTTGTTCAAACCAGTAACTGAAGTCGAACTGCAGATACAACCACCAATTTCGCAATGAGTCAGATATTGGCGGTAAAAAGGTCACCAGTCATCAAAGAAAGAAATAAAATACTATCCAAGCGTTGACAATGCGCAAGTAAAAACAACAGTGTATCCATTTAGGATAAATGGTACGAACAAGAATTCACAATTCAGACGCAATCTAACATGGGTTGCAAGAAATAAAACAAAAAAGGATCCAAGGAAAGTAATGTTATGCTGCAAAAAGTACTCAAAAAAGAAAGTATGGAGTACCTAAAGCGTGCAATCTCTCGAAGTGGCCCACCTATGCCACATCCAACATCCAGTACCTAGACACAGACTCAATTGAATTACCATCAAAGAATGTGCATCGTTTTCTTAATCTGCAAAAAGTTCAAACACTGAATTTGAAGCGAACAAACCTTTTGTCCAGGTTTAAGACCAAGTTGCAGCGCAAGAAAATGCTCATGGCGCTTAATACTCTCGGTAAGCGACTCCCCCTTCCATCTGAAGCACAAATATACTGTGAGCTATTTCTTTGGTGATTGCCACGTTGATATAATCTAAACGAACTAAACAACAAAAAAATAGCGGATCATACTTACCTGTGAGCAAAGTGGAAAGATTCTCCCCAACCAAACTCATAAAAGCTTGTGACGAGATCATAGTATTTGTTCACCTAATATTCAAATCATCACTTATAAGCTATATCGGACTTTCACGCATTCAATACCGTATCCTCAATGTCTAATAAATTAGTTTTGCATGAAAAAATGGAACATAAGAATTAAGAAAATACGAAAAAACAAATATATATATATACAACTTGGTTGGAGAGTCAACTTCAGTTACCATATCGGTGTAGTTAGCTTTCCTCTCCTCATCGGCTTCTCCTTCATGATAATCCTCGTACCTAGAGTAACAAAGTAGTTATATCGTACGTCAATAAACTTGTAACTACGCTTGGCAACATATTATGAAACTAACTGCAGAGTCCAATCTGATTCTCAATATTTTAGAGGATCGTGAAGGACCAGATTGTTGTAGATGAGAACATAATTATGAGAAAAACAGGAGCACACGTGCAAATTTGAATCATAAGAAAACGAAAGAGCGTTGTGTAATTACTTTTGAACAGCATCAAGAACATCAGTCTTTTGAATCTTTCCACCGAGACCTGATGCGAGATCCAATGCTCCGGCTTTCGACATTCTCAATGAAACCTTAAACGCGAATTAACAAAAAAAAGATGATTGAAACCGGAAAAGGGTGCAATGGGTAACCAATTCCGGCGAAAACGAAAATGATCGGAATCAGACCAGAAAAGTAGGAACGGATCTGGAGAGTTGTTAGTAGCTAATGCAGAACGAGTGGATGTTCTGTTTTTTGTAGGGTTTATGCCATTTGGACATGTTGATACATGGTTCCCATGTTAAATTTTGATGATGACAACACATTACTCATATTTGAATTGAGTGTGCAGAAGATAGAAAATCGTACAGGATGCATGCGGGACATGAACCTGGATTACATTGAGATATGCACGGAATCATGATGCTGATAAAAGTGTGAGCAGATAAGTCGAACCAACTGCTGGAGCAACTGCTGGACACCTGGGAGAATCACAATGCAAAGGAAGTTGCAGATTGTGATGTGTCAAGCGGCGGTTACACAAGGTGGTTACTCGTATGGGTAAACCAAAGAATCGGTATTGCAATTGACACGGTGCTGGAAAATTGCTGAGAGAGTCGCAAGCAAGGTGCAAGCACATTCTGATCATCGGAAAGTTGATTTTCAGAAGTTACGGAGCGTACATCGAGTGCGTGCAGGACAGAGGAACTTGTCCTAAGAGTCACGATTGTTGGTTTTGAGCCTACAGGCTAAGGTGACTGTGTATAATAGTTTGAAACACTGTTGTATAGATATTGTAGTGCTTGTACAGTCTATTGATTAATAAAAGTAATCATTAGACGAATTCCGCTGCATTTGTATCTCTGAGGAACAAGTGCCTGCTAACTTGGTCTTAGTCCTTAACAAGTCTTAGACCTAGTCTTTACTGCTAACAAGCGATCCTATCAATTGGTATCAGAGCCGCTGGTTCTAGATCTTGTTGAGCATTGCAGGTATGTCAGGAGACTCGTTTGCTACTCCACCAAAGCTGAAGGTTGGAGAATATGCGTCATGGGCAATTCGGTTTGAGGAACATGTCCTCGCACTGGACGGAGAAGTTTGGCAGATAATTGAACAGGGCGTCAAATCATCCAGGATGATACTGATCCAACTAAAGAGAAACCCAGGGCTTTTTACACCACTGCAGATTACAAGAAACTCCAGAAAAATGCAGGCTATGAAAGTTCTGCATTCTGCACTTGAACCTGGTGATCTGGACAAGGTCATGATGTATAAAGATCCCGCAGAAGTTTGGGATGCTCTTAAAGGATTTATGAAGGTTCTGGTGATGTGAAGAAGAACAGGATCATTACCGCTCAGATGAAGTTCAATACCTTCGTCAAGGAAAGGATGAGTCGCTTCATGACTATCATTCTAAGTTCCAGGGAAGTTTGTCTACACTGTCCAGATTGGGAAAGGAACTTGAGCAATGGGAAGTTACTCACCACTTTCTGCAAGGACTTAGTCCAGCATGGGATAACATATCAAGGACCCTAGCTGCTCTCCCTGATACTAAGAGGATTACTCTTGAGGAACTAGTCTCAAAGCTGGAAAGTAACATGCTTATAGAGAAATGTAAGTTTGAGGGACGTGAACCTCAGAAGGGTGGGAAGCAGATAGCACTGGTCAGTGAAAAGGACAAAGACAAGGAGAAGTCTAAGTCCTCGAACGGTAAGGGCAAAGGAAAAGGAAAAGAAAAGGAATCCGATGAGAAATCCGATGATAAGTCAGACATGGCATTGTTGTCCAAGGCTTTGCAGATCGCAAGTAAGAAACTTGGTTCAAAGGACTCGTCTTCCAAACGCACCGCCGGTAAGGATGATGAGTGTTTCTATTGCAAGAAGAAGGGACACTTTGCTAGGGATTGTAGAAAGAAAAAGAAGGATAAATCTGACAAGGAGAAGTCAAAGGATGACAAACCGGATGAGAAACAGAAAGACAAGAAAGCTATGATAGCTACTTGGGGTGATTCAGATGAGGACAGTGACCTCGACAGTCTGTTTGGGTCTAGATCTTCCAGAAGGAATTACTGCTTAATGGCAAAGGAAGAATCATCTACATCTGAGGTAGATTCTTCTTCTTCTGATTCATCTAAGTATACATCACATTCTACTTTAATGTTTCTTATTAGAAGGCTTTGTGATAAGAATGATGAATTGTCTAACCTTGTTGAAAAGCAAGAAGTTGTCATTGAGAAGAAGTCTGCCAAGATACGGCAACTTCAGAATGAGCTCGTTGGAAAACGAGAAGCTGTTTTGCAGGTTCAAAACCTATGGCTAGAAGGAACAGTTCCAGAGTTCAGAAACCTAAACCGGACTAGGTTATGGTGAAGTGACTATTCTGAAGAGAGGTCCAAGTGCTGGTGAACCCAGGAGGACTCCACGGGTGAAGGTGGATCTTCATGACGAGGCAAGGATATATGGTAAAGGATATCATATTTGGGCAAAAAGCGCTCTAGGACAAAGACCAGCAGGGATCAACCTCAACAAACAGAAGGAAAAGGTTGCTGAGTTCAACAAAGTGGATTTCAGAAAGAGGAAAATCTGTTACCACTGTGGAAAAGAAGGTCATCTCTGGAAAAACTGTCATGCCAAGAAGTTTCCAAAGCAGGGGACATGTACCGACAGAATCAGTCTGTCAAACTGATGTTTTAAATTCTCCAAAGAACATTTCTAGTGTTAACTTTCGTGCTGACTTGAAACCCAAAAAGGCTAAGCTAATTTGGGTACGTAAGAACTAATCATTTCTGTGCAGGTAGAGAGAGGAACAGGTCCATGGTATGTAGACAGTGGATGCTCCAGCCACATGACTGGAAAGGTGGACTACTTCTCTTCTCTACAACAACATTCCGGAGGTTCAATTACCTTTGGAAACAGAAGTAAAGGTGAAATTCTAGGCACAGGTATGGTTAAGTTAAATAAGAAAGTTAGTGTAGATAATGTTAGTTTGGTCCGGAACTTGAAGTTTGATTTACTTAGTGTTTATCAACTCTGTCAAGATAGTAATAATAAAGTTGTTTTTACTTCTAATGAGTGCTATGTGAAGTCTCTAAGAACAGGAAAGATTCTTCTCAAAGGCATCATGGAAAATGGAGTATATATGACTGATCCGGACTTTGACCCAGACGAGTATCTATGTTGTCTTCAAAGGCAGATGATTCAGGTTTATGGCACAGGCGTCTAGGTCATGTGAATCTCAGGTTGATGAAAAAGCTTCAGAGGTTGGAATTGGTTCGGGGTTACCAGAAGTAAGTCATGTACCTGATCAGGTTTGTGTTCCTTGTACTAGAGGCAAGCAGACCAGGACCTCATTTCAGCCTAAGAATGTAGTCAGTACCAGCAGACCTTTGGAGTTAGTGCATATGGACTTGTGTGGACCTATGAGGACTCAGACCATTGGAGGTAACAAGTATGTGTTCGTTTTGGTTGATGATTATTCAAGGTATACATGGACAATATTCATTTCTTCCAAGACTGAGGTATTTGATCAGTTTGAGGTTTGGGTCAAGGCTGTGGAAACAATGCTGGGTCAGAAACTTAAAAGTATCAGATCGATCATGGTACTGAGTTTGACAATGCAGATTTCATCAGCTGGTGTGCCAGTCAGGGAGTTTATCATAACTTTTCAGCGCCAAGGACTCCACAGCAGAATGGGGTAGTGGAACGCAAGAACAGGACCCTGGAGGATATGACCAGGACTATGTTGCTGGAAAGTGGCCTGCCTAAGAGGTTTTGGGGAGAGCAATGAACAGCTTGTTATGTATTGAACAGAGCTTATTTGAGACCAATCTGAACAAGACTCCGTATGAGCTGTGAAAGGACGTAAACCCAACATTCTCACTTGAAAGTCTTCGGGTGTAAGTGCTTC
Source organism: Sedum album (assembly GCA_006409495.1). Classification (NCBI taxonomy): domain Eukaryota; kingdom Viridiplantae; phylum Streptophyta; class Magnoliopsida; order Saxifragales; family Crassulaceae; genus Sedum; species Sedum album. The sequence continues at coordinate 11,873 of QZGG01002165.1, forward strand.
ATTCACAACAACGGGAAGGATCAGCTAGGAAAGCTAGATCCGAGGAGTGATGAAGGTATATTTGTAGGGTATTCAGCTCACAGCAAGGCATACAAGGTGTACAATCAGCAAACTCAGAAAATGGAGGAAAGCGTACATGTGGTCTTTGACGAGAATGTCATGCCAGGAAGCCTGCTGAGGACCAAGTCCAACAGGAACCAGCAGAGGAAATCTTTGTATTAGCTCGACCAGATGTGTTCCATGCTGAAGGAAGCATTGGTTATCCAGCACAAGAGGGTGTTGATGAGGTACAGGAGGTTGCCGAAGAATCCAGCACAAGTGGGTGTTGATGAGAATCCAGTTCAGATACCTGTCCCAGAGGAACGGCAGGTGGAACAAGTCCAGGTTACTGATCAGGATCAGGTAGCTGAGGATGGTAACAACGATCAGAATCCAGTAGAGGAAGTTATTGGAGATGTAGTTCCGTTGAGAAGAAACCCTAGAGAGAGACAACCAAATGTCAGACTTCGGGATTACTATTGCTATGCAGCGTTTCAGGGGGAACAAGTCCAGACTGCGTTTGTATCCCTGATTGAGCCAAAGAAGGTAGAAGATGCACTTAAGGATCCAGATTGGGTTCAGGCAATGCAAGAAGAGCTGCATCAGTTTGAAAGGAATAAGGTTTGGAGACTTGTACCTAGACCAGAAAAGAGAAAGGTGATTGGTACTCGTTGGGTGTTCAGGAACAAGAAGGATGAGAAGGGAGTCATTGTCGGAACAAGGCTCGGTTGGTTGTACAAGGGTATAATCAGCAAGAAGGCATCGATTATGATGAGACCTTCGCACCGGTGGCAAGGTTAGAGGCCATCCGACTTCTCATTGCTTATTCAGTTCAACATGGATTCAAGCTCCATCAAATGGACGTGAAGACAGCGTTCTTGAATGGGAACCTGAAGGAGGAAGTTTATGTGAAACAGACTCCAGGTTTTGAGGACACAGTCCATCCAGACCATGTTTATGTTCTTGACAAAGCACTTTATGGGTTGAAACAGGCACCAAGGGCATGGTATGAAAGGTTGTCAGATTTCCTAATAGCTCATGGATATGAGAGAGGAGCAGTGGACAAGACATTGTTCCTTCTGAGGACAAAGAAGGATCTGTTGATAGTGCAGGTCTATGTCGACGACATTGTCTTCGGGTCAACCAGTGATGAATTGGTTAAGAAGTTCACTGAGCTTATGGAAAGTGAATTTGAGATGAGTATGGTCGGGGAATTGACCTACTTCTTGGGACTTCAGATTCAGCAGATGGAGAATGGGACTCAGATACATCAGGCCAAGTACTTGTCCGAGATAGTGAAAAAGTATGGACTTGATCAGTCAAAGCCCTCTGCTACTCCAAGTTCGACCAGCAGTTCCTTGTCCAGGGATGAAACCTCTCCAAAGGCAGATCCAACACTTTATAGAGGAATGATTGGTTCACTTCTGTATTTAACAGCAAGTAGACCTGACATTATGTTCAGTGTTTGTGTTGTGCCAGGTACCAGTCCGATCCGAGAGAAACACACGTGAAAGCTGTGAAAAGGATCCTGAGGTACTTGAAGGGGACCAAGAACCTTGTTCTGTGGTATCCGAGGTATAAGTCCTTGACACTGGAAGGATACACTGATGCTGATTATGCCGGGGACAGATGTGACAGGAAGTCAACGTCCGGGATGGCTCAGTACCTTGGATCTTGTCTTGTATCATGGGGGTCCAAGAAGCAGAATTCGGTAGCTCTTTCCACAACCGAAGCTGAGTATGTTGCTGCCGGAGCATGTTGTGCACAACTTCTTTGGTTAAGGAATCAGCTAAGTGATTTCAATCTCTACTTTGATCATATCCCTATTTATTGTGATAATACTAGTGCTATATGTGTAGCTAAGAATCCGTACATCACAGTAGAATGAAACATATTGAGATTAAGCATCATTTTATAAGGGATTGTGTAGAGAAAGGACTTGTTTCTATGGAAACTTGTAGGACTGAGGAACAAGTCGCGGACATATTCACCAAAGCTTTATGCAGGGAAACATTCGAGAAGTTCAGGACAGCACTTGGTATGATTTCTACCTAGTGAGGTATCTCTAAACTTAACCCTCAATGATTGGTTAGAATAAGGGTAAGCATTGATACATATGTCCTAAAGTATGTGAATCTGCCTATGTGTGAATAGAATGGTTGCATACTTTACTTCTTGATTAAAGGTGAAATTGTCTTGTTTTGCTTGGATTGTATTTGCTTCTTAGCCAAGTACCTTCCGGATCTTGATCCTCAGTAGCCTCATGAAGGAAGTGTACCAGCCTCCTTAGCCAAATACTCAAAGGTACGTTTTGTGTGAATGTATGAGTGTTTGAATTGTGATGTTCGTACTATAGACCCTTACGGTCAAGCCAAACCATCACAATGTCCCTTGTGGAGTTCATGATAAGGTCTGGGTACAGTATTCACCTGTTCAGGACAATGACCAGATTTGGTAGTTGAGCAGATTTAAAGGTATCTGTCTCAGTGGTTTAATGCATGTCAGAAAAGGAGACAAAGTCTTGTGCAGTCAACGAATTGATTGGGAGATGGAGTGGATGCGTGTAACATGGTCTTGGGAAGCCGAACCGTTTTCGCAATTATGACGTAATTTGAATTTTGAATTTGGACCGAAAACAAAGGGTTTTGAGGAGCAGTTCGGGAAAAATAACTTCTCACCGCAAAATCAGTCCTCAAACCTACAGAAACCCTAATCGACGAAGACGAAATCCTCTGCAAACAATTCAATGGCCGCCAACACCAAACCAACGCTATTGTTGCCTCAGAGGTTGAGGACCTGTCGCGAGCGATGGTCGTGTATGTCCCCCACCGCCTCAATCGACGGAGATGGAGTCCGTGATTGTAGAGGACAACATGCACGGATCGGAGAATGCGAATGGCAAGGAGGTTGTGAACGACGATGTGGTAAGCGAGAAGGATTCCGGTAAGGACTCTGAGAATATTGCATCTGTTATTCAAAGGATTTTGATTGCGATTGGTCGTACTGTTGATAATGATGCTGCGGACAGTGTGGAGAACACCGATAATGAAGATGGTGGTTCGGGAAACCCGGTCGTGGATGGGTTTGTTGAAGTGCAGGTTGATGGGAATGTTGGAGATGATGTTGACAATACTGAGGATATGATCGTGCTGCTGTGGAATAGAAGAAGCAGCAGAGTTTGCTAGGAATTTAGCAAAGGGAAAATCGGTCCAAGTCAACAGTGATGATGATGAAACTGAGGAGGAGATCCTTGCAAGAGCAGCAAGGGTTGCTAAAGACTTAGCAAAGGGAAAGTCATTCCAAGTTCCGAGTGATGAGGAGGTAGTAATCATCAGTCCAGCAAGAGGTCAAGCAACTGCCAAGACTCCTAAGCAGTCCAAGAAGACTAGGCCTATGGGGACAAGATCCCAGCCGATAAGGTCATGTCTGATCAAAAGGAAGAAGAGCAATGTGGTCTATGATTCTGAGACCGATGAGGATGCTACAATGGTCAAGAAGCAGAAGACCACTAAGAAGGAGATATTAGAAGATATGGAGTCTTCGGTACGGTTTCTGAAGGAGCAGAAACTAGACGAGGTCTTGGACCTGCTGGAGTATCAAGGGTGGGAGAATTTGTTCGATATGGACGAAATGGTAAGTCCATCTGCAGTTTTTGAGTTTTATTCTCAGTTATCAGTATCAGCAAAGGGAAACAATGTCCATCTGGACTTTGTTATTGGAGGAGAGGATCTGACCCTGTCCAGCAAAGAGCTGTCAATTATTCTCAACATTCCTCATAAAGGATATGGGGAATGGGTAAAGGGACAATGGCCGAAGAATGAAGAAGACAGATATGTGGTTCAAAAGCGAGTTTGTGGCACAGCTAAGCCAGGAAGAGTTCCTTCGAAGCATCTGTCAGCCAAAGTCAAGGTCCTTCACAAATTGATGGTCACAAATCTGCTGCCGAGAGGGTCGAAGACCAGTCTAGTTCAGCTGGAAGACATTCTGTTGATGGACAAGATCCTGAAGAAAGAGCCAATTAATCTTCCAAAGATGATCATCAATCAGATGGGTTATTTAAGCCAGATGAAGCAAGTCGGGTATGCACGGATAGTGAAGAAAATCCTCCAGTACCATGAAGTGTATAAGAACCATGAGGACGAAGTGCCAGTGGTGAGGAAATTTAATCCGAGTGACTTCAAGAAAATGGGCTTAGTATTTTCTGATGAAGGCTGGATAAAGGACTTGGACAAAATGGAAGAAAAGTCATTTGTGGAAGGTAGGTTGATGAAGAGGACTCTGATGGATTTAGTCCTCCACCTGATGATTACTCAGTAAGGTTGACTGAGTTGGATTTCAACATCAGTCAGGTCAAGGGTGAGTTGAGGAAGATGTCCTCAGAGATGAAGGATTGAAGAAGGAGTTCCAGGAACTCAAGGAAGTGGTGCTGAAGGCAGTTAAGGACAGAGTCTGAATGCCCTGATATGGTGAATGCCAGCACCTGACCATCATGAACTCATCCCTTCCTTCCATCCCTACCAAATAAATCCCTTTATTGTCTGAACTTTTTATTTCCCCTTCCATGCAATTTAAGACAATATGCTTTTAATTTCGAAGTTTATTGTGCAATTTATTTTGTGTGCATTTTGGCTGTTTCATACTTGTGGTTTATGTGTTGATATTTTTGACCCTTGTTTGATGATGCCAAAAGGGGGAAGTATAGGGGGTACTGATTTAGGGGGAACAAGACCAAGTGTGTGTTCTTGTTCTGATGATATGCTTTTGTGCATAGGTTTAGGGGGAACTTGTCTCACTTACTTCTCAGTTGGTCATAGTCTTATGATTTGCTTACCTATTTCCTAGTTTATTTGTCCCTACGTGTTTGTCATCATCAAAAAGGGGGAAATTGTTGATACATGGTTCCCATGTTGAATTTTGATGATGACAACACATTACTCATATTTGAATTGAGTGTGCAGAGGACGTGGTCCTGACAGGCTGCATACGGGACATGAACCAGGACTACACTGAGATATGCATGGAATCATGATGCTGATAAAAGTATAAGGAGATAAGTCGAAGAAACTGCTGGAGCAACTGCTGGACACCTGGGAGAATCACAATGCAAAGGAAGTTGCAGATTGTGATGTGTCAAGCGGCGGTTACACAAGGTGGTTACTCGTATGGGTAAACCAAAGAATCGGTATTGCAATTGACACGGTGCTGGAAAATTGCTGAGAGAGTCGCAAGCAAGGTGCAAGCACATTCTGATCATCGGAAAGTTGATTTTCAGAAGTTACGGAGCGTACATCGAGTGCGTGCAGGACAGAGGAACTTGTCCTAAGAGTCACGATTGTTGGTTTTGAGCCTACAGGCTAAGGTGACTGTGTATAATAGTTTGAAACACTGTTGTATAGATATTGTAGTGCTTGTACAGTCTATTGATTAATAAAGTCAATCATTAGACGTAATTCCGCTGCATTTGTATCTCTGAGGAACAAGTGCCTGCTAACTTGGTCTTAGTCCTTAACAAGTCTTAGACCTAGTCTTTACTGCTAACAAGCGATCCTATCAACAGGTAAACAAGTTACTTGCATTAATCAGGCTAATGATTCTGACAGTGAGCAACAAGGTGACCACATGGCAGGTATGTGTGAAAGTTTTCATAAGTTATATGTAAAAATGGATGGATTTTGGACAGTGGAGCTACAGACCATTTTACTTTGATAAAACTTTACTGCATGATGTGTATGAACTAGCTAAGCATGCACTATTACACTTCCAAATGGACATGTTGCCAGAGTCAACCAAGCTGACATTATCATTTAATGGATAAGTTAACCTTGCATGATGTTCTGATCATTCCGGAATTCAAATTCAATTTGGTGTCTGTTAGTAGCTTGTTACAAATTCCCTTACTCTGTGGTATTTCATGATAAGCATGCTTGATTCAGGATTGTGCCCAGAAGATCATTTGCAAGATTGGTAAAAGCAAGGATGGACTTTACTGGATTAAAAACGGCATACAACATCATACAAATGCTTGTGCAACGATGAAGCAAACTTCAATTGATGTGTGGCACAAAAGCTAATAAGCTAATAAAGTTGGTTTCAAGCACCTCTGATGACACAATAAACCCAGACATCAAGTTTCATTGCCTTGTTTGTCCACTTTCTAAACAGACTAAGTTATCTTTTCTTACCGAGCCAACATAAATCTCTTTGTGTTTTTGAACTTGTTCATGGAGATGTTTGGGGACCTTTTGGTACTGAAAGCTTGACAGCTGCACGCTATTTTCTAACTCTAGTCGATGATTATTCGAGAGTTACATGGACATTCTTGATGAAAGAGAAATCTGAAGTCCCAACTCTTATCATGAGTTTCTTTGAGCTAGTACAAACTCAATTTAATAAGCGCATAAAGACCTTTAGATCTGATAACGGAAGTGAATTTTTAACGTAAATTGCATGATTTCTTCTAATCCAAAGGTTGTATACATCAAAGCACTTGTGTTTATACTCCTCAACAAAATGGATTAGTCGAAAGAAAATAGATATTTACTAGAAGTTGCAAGAAGCATTGAGACTACAAACAAACTTGCCTAAATATTTTGGGGAGATTGTGTGACTACTGCAACTTATATTATTTGTTGAAACATGGTCCCCATGTTGAATTTTGATGATGACAACACGTTACTTATATTTAAGTTGAGTGTGCAGAGGACATGGTCCTGATAGACACAGGTGAGGAACAGGACCAGACGCAGTGGGCCTTGAAGTCAAGAACGAGTCAAAAATCAGTTGAGAAAAACATGGAAGACTTGAGGCTGAACGTTGAGGTTGTTACAACGACTTGAAGAGACGTTGAGGAACAAGGGAAGATAAACCACAGTCAAGGCTATTGGAGAATTTCACGGAAAGACAAGGAGCTGATTTCTACGAAGTGGAAGTAGTGGATCAAACGGTCACTAGCACTAATCTACATATACTCGGAGAAGAGATCAGCTCAGTAACGTGTGCAAGAAGTCTGGTGAATTGCAGGAGAGTGCGATAAACTAGCGTGCAAGATATTCTGATCATCGAGAAATTGATTTTCAGAAGAAGGGAGCGTACGGCAAGTGCGTGCAGGGCAGAGGGACTTGTCCTAAGAGTCGCGATTGTGGTTTTTAACCTACAGGCTAAGGTGACTGTTTTTTGATAGTTTAGAGATACTATTGTATAGACATTGAAACGTTTGTACAGTCTATTGATTAATAAAACAATCATTAGACGAATTTCAATTCGCTGCATTTATATTTCTGAGGTACAAGTACCTGCTAACTAGGTCTTAGTCCTTAACAAGTCTTAGACCTAGTCTTTACTGCTAACAAGCGATCCTATCATTGGTATCAGAGCCGCTAGTTTTAGATCTTGTTGAGCATTGCAGGTATGTCAGAGACTCGTTTGCTACTCCACCAAAGCTGAAGGTAGGAGAATATGCATCATGGGCAATTCGGTTTGAGGAACATGTCCTCGGCACAGGACGGAGAAGTTTGGCAAATTATTGAACAAGGTCGTCAAATCATCCAGGATGATACTGATCCAACAAAAGAGAAACCCAGGGCTTTTACAACCACTGGCAGATTACAAGAAACTCCAGAAAAATGCTCAGGCTATGAAAGTTCTGCATTCTGCACTTGAACCTGGTGATCTGGACAGGTCATGATGTACAAAGATCCTGCAGAGGTTTGGGACGCTCTAAAGAGGATTTATGAAGGTTCTGGTGATGTGAAGAAGAACATGATCATTACCGCTCAGATGAAGTTCAATGCCCTTCGTCAAGGAAAGGATGAGTCGCTTCATGACTATCATTCTAAGTTTCAGGGAAGTTTGTCTACACTGTCCAGATTGGGAAAAAGAATTGAACAATGGGAAGTTACTCACCACTTTCTGCAAGGACTTAGTCCAGCATGGGACAACATATCAAGGACCCTGGCTGCTCTCCCTGATACTAAGAGGATTACTCTTGAGGAATTAGTCTCCAAGCTGGAAAGTAACATGCTTATTGAGAAATGTAAAGCTTGAGGGACGTGAAACCCAGAAGGGTGGAAGCAGATAGCACTGGTCAGTGAAAAGGACAAAGACAAGGAATAAGTCTAAGACCTCGAACAGTAAGGGTAAGGGCAAAGGAAAAGAAAAGAAAAAGAAAAGGAATCTGATGAGAAGTCCGATGACAAGTCAGACATGCAATTGCTGTCCAAGGCACTACAGATCGCAAGTAAGAAACTTGGTTCAAAGGACTCGTCTTCCAAACGCACCGCCGGTAAGGATGATGAGTGTTTCTATTGCAAGAAGAAGGGACACTTTGCCAGAGATTGCAGAAAGAAAAAGAAGGATAAAGCTGACAAGGAGAAGTCAAAGGATGACAAATCGGATGAGAAACAGAAAGACAAGAAAGCTATGATAGCAACTTGGGGTGATTCAGATGAGGACAGTGACCTTGATAGTCTGTTTGGGTCTAGGTCTTCCAGAAGGAATTACTGCTTAATGGCGAAGGAAGAATCATCTACATCTGAGGTAGACTCTTCTTCTACTGATTCATCTAAATATACATCACGTTCTACTTTAATATCTATTATTAGAAGGCTTTGTGATAAAAATGATGAATTGTCTAACCTTGTTGCTAAGCAAGAAGCTGTCATTGAGAAGAAGTCTGCCAAGATAAGGCAACTTCAGAATGATCTCGCTCAAAAACAAGAAACTGTTTTGCAGGTTCAAGAACCTATGGCTAGAAGGAACAGTTCCAGAGTTCAGAAACCTAAATCGGGACTAGGTTATGGTGAAGTGACTATTCTGAAGAGAGGTCCAAGTGCTGTTGAACCCAGGAGGACTCCACGGGTAAAGGTGGATCTTCATGACGAGGCAAGGACATATGGTAAAGGTTATCATATTTGGGCAAAAAGCGCTCTAGGACAAAGACCAGCTGGGATCAACTTCAACAAACAGAAGGAAAAGGTAGCTGAATTTGACAAAGTGGATTTCAGAAAGAAGAAAATCTGTTACCACTGTGGAAAGGAAGGTCATCTCTGGAAAAGGTGTCATGCCAGAAAGTTTCCCAAGCAGGGGACATGTACCGGACAGGATCAGCCTGTCAAAGCTGATGTTTTAAATTCTCCAAAGAACATTTCTACTGTTAACGTTTGTGCTGACTTGAAACCCAAAAAGGCTAAGCTAATTTGGGTACGTAAGAACTAATCATTTCTGTGCAGGTAGAGAGAGGAACAGGTCCTTGGTATCTAGATAGTGGATGCTCCTGCCACATGACTGGAAAGGTGGACTACTTCTCTTCTCTACAGCAACATTCCGGAGGTTCGATTACCTTTGGAAACATAAATAAAGGTCAAATTCTAGGCACAGGTACGGTTAAGTTAAATAAGAAAGTTAGTGTAGATAATGTTAGTTTGGTCCGGAACTTGAAGTTTGATTTACTTAGTGTTTATCAACTCTGTCAAGATAGTAGTAATAAAGTCGTTTTTACTTCTAATGAATGCTATGTGAAGTCTCTAAGAACAAGAAAGATTCTTCTCAAAGGTATCATGGAAAATGGAGTTTATATGACTGATCCGGACTTTGACCCAGACGAGTATCTATGTTTGTCTTCGAAAGTAGACGATTCAGGTTTATGGCAAAGACGTCTAGGTCATGTGAATCTCAAGTTGATGAAAAAGCTTCAGAGGTTGGAATTGGTTCGTGGGTTACCAGAAGTAAGTCATGTACCTGATCAGGTTTGTGTTCCTTGTACTACAGGCAAGCAGACCAGGACCTCATTTCAGCCTAAGAATGTGGTCAGTACCAACAGACCTTTGGAGTTAGTGCATATGGACTTGTGCGGACCTATGAGGACTCAGACCATTGGAGGTAACAAGTATGTGTTCGTTTTGGTCGATGATTATTCGAGGTATACATGGACAATATTCATTTCTTCCAAGACTGAGGTATTTGATCAGTTTGAGGTTTGGGTCAAGGCAGTTGAAACAATGCTGAGTCAGAAACTTAAAAGTATCAGATCAGATCATGGTACTGAGTTTGACAATGCAGATTTCATCAGTTGGTGTGCCAGTCAGGGAGTTTATCATAACTTTTCCGCGCGCCATGGACTCCACATCAAAAATGGGGTAGTGGAACGCAAGAACAGGACCCTGGAGGATATGACCAGGACTATGCTGCTGGAAAGTGGCCTGCCCAAGAGGTTTTGGGGAGAAGCAATGAATACAACTTGTTATGTGTTGAATAGAGCCTACTTGAGACCAATCTTGAACAAGACTCCGTATCAGCTGCTGAAAGGACGAAGACCCAACATTTCTCACTTGAAAGTCTTCGGGTGTAAGTGCTTCATTCACAACAACGGGAAGGATCAGCTAGGAAAGCTAGACCCAAGGAGTGATGAAGGTATATTTGTAGGGTATTCAGCTCACAGTAAGGCATACAAGGTGTACAATAAGCAAACTCAGAAAATGGAGGAAAGCGTACATGTGGTCTTTGACGAGAATGTCATGCCAAGGAAGCCTGCAGAGGACCAAGTCCAACAGGAACCTGCGGAAGAAGTCTTCATATTAGCTCGACCAGATGTTTTCCATACTGAAGGAATCATTGGTTATCCAGCACAAGTGGGTGTTGATGAGGCATTGGAGGCTGCCGACGGAAATCCAGCACAAGTGGGTGTTGATGAGGCACATGAGGTTGCCGACAGATATCCAGCACAAGAGAGTGTTGATGAGGCACATGAGGCTGCCGATGGATATCCAGCACAAGAGGGTGTTGATGAGGCACATGAGGTTGCCGATGGGATATCAACACAAGAGGGTGTTGATGAGGATCCAGTCTCCGAGGGAGTACATGTGCAAGATCAGTTGCATAAAGATCCGCAGGAGGTACTTGAACCAGATCAGGTATCTCAGGGAGATATCACAGAAGATGGTCTCAGATTATTGACCACAAGGGGTGGTTGTCCAGATGAGGACTTGTCGGAGGACCTGTCCCAGAGGAGTTTTGAGAGCAGCATCTGACATTACTCACTAGGTATTGAGTTATGGATCTGCTGAAGATACTCATCATTGGAGAAGACGAAGTCGAGGGTTCGGAACCTGAGGGACTTGTCTTGGAATCGCGATTGGTGGTCCGGGACCATCAGGTATATGTGACTTGTGTGTGATAGTTAGCAACACTATTGCATGTGTACGATCAGAAAGAAGTTGATCAGGATCCAGATCTAGAGATTGCTGATGAAGATCCAGCCAAGGTACAGGTGTGGGATGAACAGCATGAGGATCATGGACAGGTACTTGAACAGAATCAGGTATCTGAGGGCAATAACAATGATCACATTCCTAATGGGAAGCCATACGAGACATGGTTCCACTGAGGAGAAGTACTCGGGTTAGTCAATCTAATACCATACTTTGTGATTTCTATTGTTATGCGTAATTGCAGGGGGAACGAGTTCATACTGCGTTCATGTCCCTGGTGGAGACTTGTAGGACTGAGGAACAAGTCGCGGATATATTCACCAAAGCTCTATGCAGGGAAACATTCGAGAAGTTCAGGATGACACTTGGTATGATTTCTACCTAGTGAGGTATCTCTAAACTTAACCCTCAATGATTGGTTAGAATAAGGGTAAGTATTGATACATGTATCCTAAAGTATGTGAATCTGCCTATGTGTGAATAGAATGGTTGCATGCTTTACTTCTTGATTAAAGGTGAAACTGTCTTGTTTTTGCTTGGATTGTATTTGTTTCTAAGCCAAGTACCTTCCGAATCTTGATCCTCAGTAGCCTCATGAAAGAAGTGTACCCAGCCTCCTTAGCCAAATACTCAAAGGTACGTTTTGTGTGATTTTATGAGTGTTTGAATTGTGATGTTCGTACTATAGACCCTTACGGTCAAGCCAAACCATCACAATGTCCCTCGTGGAGTTCATGATAAGGTCGGGGTACAGTATTCACTTGTTGATAGAGCGTAGTTGTACGCTACTTTAAGTCTTTTACAGTGCTCATATTCTAACACATTTCAGTATAAGATTACGCTTTTAGTGTAGTTTCGTATCTCAGGTTCAAGAAAAGAGTTAGAACAAAAACACAACAAGAAGGCTGAATTCCAGAATAAAAGACAACAACTTGACAACAAAGGACAGAAGACCACTAGCGCGCGAGCACTATGGCGCGCGAGTGAAGGTCGCGCAGAAGACAGCAAAACGGTGACGTCAGCAGACAGCGAGATATTCGGAACAATGACGTCATCACGCGCTAAAGAGATTTCTAAAATCGGTTTTTGGAGATTTAAGGTTTCCTAAGCTGATTTTTAGAGATAAAGATGATTTCCCTCAGATATTCTTGCCTAAATATTCGTGGAAACCCTAGAAGGCAAGGACTATAAATACAAAGCTTTATGGAAATCTCGGAGGGAGGACGGAGAGAGAGCTGACGGCGCAGAGCAGAATTCCGGCGAAGACGTGCACACAACCTGTCACGCGAGCCTGACGACGCAGCATCCAGATTTGTCTTGTTATTTTAGTTGTCTTATAATTATTCTTGAGATGTATTCGATCAGTATGTCTAGCTAACTTACTGATTTCGGTTTGGATTGGATCTATGAATAATATGTTTTTGAGGTCTTGTTCTAATTTACATGATCAAGTTCCTCGATCATAATATTATTCCGCACTCCATTGCATGATAATTAGGTTAGACAATTTTAAGCGAAGCCTTGCACCGCAGACTCTAGTGTTGTAGATCTAGTATCTATAGTTAAACTATCAGAAGTACGTGACTGTGAATGATAGGAGTTAACACTAGAATAGGCAGTAACTACCTTGACCGGCATTCGTTATTGACTAGACTAGATCGTTCAGTAGTAATATCATACAAACCTTGACCGGAATGTATGTGTAGGTTATTAAGCTGTGACAGGACCTTAATCTACGTGGACAATTATATCATGTGCCTTTAGTGACCAAGGATAAAACATAGAGTTCATAGTGAAGAATCTGAACCGGATTCATCTCTTGCATATTTGTTTGCATCTTTCATACTTGCTGTCTGTGTGTGCGCCAGTTGTACTTGCGCAGCAGTTTTTCTTTCTTTCTTTAAAACTCACGCACAACCCAATCTTAGTTTGTAGTTGAAAAGAGACTTCCACCGTTCCCTGTGGATTCGACCCCAGCTTGCCAATACTATACTAGTGAGGAGAGTCGGGACAAATTTGCAGCACTCAACGACGTGCTCGTCAAATTTTGGCGCCGTTGCCGGGGAGCGGCTAGAGAATTTTCTTTTTTTTTTCTTTTTGTTATTTTCTTTTCTTTTCTTTTAAATAAAAAATCCAAAAATATTAGTTACGTTTAATTTAGTTGTTGTTTTTGTTTTTGCATGGAAGATTTTGGTGAGAATAGTGTCATCGGCAGACGAGCAGGAACTCCAGACGCACCAGCGCGTAACGCTGACAACATTTTTGCACGCCTGAACCCAGCTGAACTCGAGGCAATCAGAAGAGAAGTACGCAGAGACTTAGAGTTCAGAATGGACGTTGAACTACCCAGAAATGATAATCAGTTGAATGATAACATGGATAGACGCGCGCCACCTCCTGCGCGCGCGTGCCTGCTCAACCAGTGGCGCGACGCACCATCAAGGAGATGTCTGCTCCTCAAGCTGTGAATCAACCATGGTGCATAGTACTGCCTCCAGATGGACACTTCGAACTGCGGACTCAGCTTGTTCACTACATACCAAAATTCCATGGTATGGCTAGTGAGAATCCAGTAAAACATGTACGAGAATTCGCAGCCATTTGTGAGAATATGAGGAATGGGAATGAGGACCCAGAATTGTTGAAGCTTAGAGCCTTCCCGTTTTCACTATGTGATTCAGCTCGACAATGGTTGATGGGACTAGCGCGGGTTCAATAAGGACATGGCCCGAATTACAAGAACGATTTCTAGACAAGTTTTATCCCGCGGCCAAAGTGTCACTGCTGCGTCGAGAGTTAGCTGCGCCGAAACAGTTGCATGGGGAATCATTATCAGAGTATTACGAGCGGTTCAGGGAACTTGAAGCGAACTGCTACAATCATGGACTCCCGCAACATGTGTTGATAGAGAACTTCCTCAACGGACTTACTGAGATGGAGCTCAGGTTGTTGAATGCTTGCGCAGGAGGCAACGTGAGGAATATGTACCCGGAGGATGTTTGGAAATTAATAGAGGACACGGCTGATCAAGTAGATATCAAGTATCTTTGGAAAACAACCGTACTAGATCTCTGCATCAAGTGGATGTCACTGGCGAGATTAAAGAATTAAAGGATATGATGCAGAAGCTAATGTTGAAACAAAGCGTCGAAGCAAGAGCGTGTGAATTCTGTCACGCCACAGACCATCTGACTGACGCATGCCCCTCCCTATTCGAAGAACACGCAGATGTTAATGCAGTAGGAGGATGGAACAATGGACAAGCTAGGCAAGGACAGCCTAGGTTTGGATTGGCAGAGAATGGGTTTAGTTGGAAGAACGACCAGAATTTTCAGAGCGCTGACTGGCGCGCGCAACCTAATGCTCCCACTGGCGCACGACCTTACGCGCCAGTACCTTCCTACAACCCACCGCACCGACGCACTGAAGGACAAACGCAGAATGCTCAACCACCAAAGAAGTCGTTAGAAGAAATAGTTAGTCAGTTGGCCGAGACAGTACGACGGAATGAAGAACAGAACGATAAGAGGTTTAAACTGATAGAACCAGCTCACTCAGATTGCCACCACTGTAAATGAACTGAAGGCTAGTGATGGTAATCTGCCCTCTCAGGTCATCCAGAACCCAAAGGGAAGTATCAACATGGTTCAGATGGACGCCCCACCAGAACACATCAGCGCGCCAGTTGATACGCGCGTACTGATGGCGCAGCAGAGGAACAAATACAGAAATAGTTGTTGCACCGGTCTTTTCACGCACCAACCCTGACCCACCAGAGCAGAAGGAAGGTACTATGCTGAATGATTTCCAAGCAAGCTTGAAGATATGCTTAGCTCCAGATTTACCGGAAAAACTGCTGATCCGGGAACCTTTACTATTCCGTGCTTTATTGGAGAAACCCTGGTTAGCGAGTGTATGTTAGACTTAGGAGCATCGGTTAATTTGCTGCCATATTCACTGTATTCAGCATCGTCAATGGGACCTCTCGAGCCAACGGACATTGCATTGTTACTTGCGGACAACTCACGGACCGAAGCAAAGGGGAAAATAGTAGACGTCTTGACCCATGTCGGCAAACTCAAGTTCTAGCAGATTTCTACGTAGTTGACATGAACAAGCCGAATACGGAAGCAAGGGAATCAGTGTTGCTGGGCCGACCATTTATGAGGACCGCGCAAGTGTGCATTGATGTCGGGAAAGGTATGGTGACATTACAAGACAAGAAGCACATACTCAGATTAGATGTCATCAATAGAATCAAGTTATCGGAGGAACCATTGGTGAATGATTGGATCAACGAAGCACCGATACCAAGTTATTCTGGGATGATGCGCGCCAGTCAGAAGAATATGCCTTTGGCGCGCCAGAACAGTATAAAGAGTAAGCCACCAGATAAGAGGCGCAGAGAGCGAAGCCGAGAGCGACAAGATACTTGGGAACAACATAGGAACGCAGATCAGGTGCGCAGGATGATCATGCAGAATAGGGCTGCACAACTCAGAAACGCGCAAGGCACACAGACTAGCGCAGCATTAAGGCCTAATACGCGAGACTTCGCGTTTTCTATCTCTTTACCCTCCGATCATATTGATTACTCATTATTCTGATATTAACCCACTTGAATTTTTGCCATGCAGAAAAGATGATGACACGGAAGGAGGCAAATATTCAAGTGTGGGGGAGGTAAACCGTGCGCTATGAGTGCACATTTGCGTCGAGCTAACGACGTTAAACAAAGCACTCGTCGGAAGGTACTCCGACAAACTTAACTTAGTTTATTTTATTTGTTTTGTGTGTTTAGTTTAGTTTAGTTTTGGTTTTTGTTTTAGTTTAATTTTAGGTTTAGTTTTAGTCTTGGGCCCATGTAGTTTTGGGCCATGCATGCATGTGGGCTTTTTGTGCTATAAATATATGATGTGGGTCTCATTTTGTGTCACTTCTCATTTTCAACTTATCTCACTAACACAAAAACCCAAAGCCACCACGCCACCGCCGACCGCCGCCACTGCCGCCGCGCCGCCGCCGCCGTCCTACCCAGAATTTGTGATTTTCGAGCAGAATATAGATCTCAGTGCAGGTATTCTACTGTCAAAATTTCAATCAATTTGGAATAGTTTTGGTGGTTCGATTTTGCGGTAGAAGTTTGAGATCTAGATCTGCGTAGCACTCGCGCGTGACAGGACACGCGCACCAGTTTGATTTTTGAGCGTGTTTCTTTGCTGCTGCAATGTCTATCTGTGTGGATCAATCGGAGAAGTTGGATTTTAGCTTAAGTACAGGCTGTACAGTAGGTGTGAATTTTTGCCTACCGTGTTTGTGGATGAGGAATTTTCGCGAGATGGGGCTGTACGAGAGGTACATGCGGCCTTCACCGCACTGGATGGGGAGCTTTTATGGAACTCAGCTCGACACGGACGTGAGGATACACTGGAGTTCCTCGCGTCGTACGAAGGACTTGCAACCGGATCAGGTACCGCCACAGGGGCGTGTACTATGAGGCCGCGCCATCACAGTTCGGCGCAGTTATGGGATTGGACAGAATGCCCGGGCTGAGGTGGATGAGCACACTGATCAAGAGCCTGGGAGGATTGGACTGACGGCAGCAAGCCGTATGCGGGTGGAAGGAGTTTGGGGACGGAGCTATTGGACCCAAAGATGTTTTATCTCCAGAGGCTCATTTCCCACTCCATCATCGGCCGCTACAATGGATCTCAGCGGCCCGGACTACTGGACATGGCCATCTTGAAGGGCCTATACTATGGAAAGAAGGTGCGCTACACGCGCCTGCTCACCAGCTACTGGGAAGCGGTGAGCATGAAGGGCCCGCTGCTGTGCGGAGGACTGATCACGCACTTCCTGCGTGCATTACATATGGAGCCTTGGCTGGATGAGCACACGATCATACGGGCTGAGTTTCTGACGCGCCAGAAGATGCGTCTCTACAAAGGTATCAAGATTCGCGCAGATGGAACTGCGTATTGGAGCTACAGGCGCGGACTTGAGAACGTCAGCTGCGCCAGAGGTTGTGGCGCAAGAGACAGTGGCGCCCAGAAGGAGCAGGCGCCGATCAGAGCGTGCGCAAGCAGAGTCCAGCGCGCAAGGAAGTGGCGCGCAAGTATTAGTTGATCAGCGCTGGGTGTTCAACGCTCAGCGTGTTATGGAGTATGTGGCACCACAGGGTGCCAACTTGGACTTGACGCCACCTAGAGGCTGGCGCGCTGGAGACCGATCCCAGGAGAGTATGCACTACAGGACGAAGACCCTATCGAAGAACTCTCCCGGTCATTTTCTACTTCGTTTTAAATATTTTTGATCGGTGTAATGAATATTTCGGTGGTTGTTTGAACTGTTTTTTAAAACACTGTTTTAACTGTCCTTATGTTTAAATGGTGTTTTAATTAATCGGTGTTTTCAATAACTCGGTGGTGGCAATATTATAATTGTGATCGGTGCAAATATTGTATACATGCATGCATTCTATTGCCTTCTTTATTACTTATGCATAACGTGAGGACACGTTTTTGTTTAAGTGTGGGGGGGCAGTAGTATATCTATCTTAGGAGTAGGATATTTTTTTTTTTTTTTTTTAGGATAAATTTTTCGTTTTTTTTAGTTTAAAACAAACCAAACCGAAAGTTGAACACATCTCAAGAGGTATTTGCGCGCAAGAAACATTGGCGTGCGCGACCTGTGTGCGTACTCGCGCACCTGAGGTAATTTGTGCTTATATGACATATTCTGATTTTTGGTAATTTTTTCGAATTTTGTGTATCTCTTGAGTGGAATAACGAGGGATGTGGAGTTGATAGAAACGTCCTAGAGAAGCAGTCGATCGAATAAAGCTTGAGGATCGGTTGCATGGTTGTGAGTATTCGTGGAGGTTGGTACTTCGCGGTCAAAGGATAAAAGAGCAAGCTCAGTCACGCAGAAGCCGAAGGCAAAACCCTACCAGCGTGACGAGACGGAAAAACAGACCGTCTTCGTGGAAGTCAGTTGCTCAGGAAGGGGCGCGCGGTTGCAAACGCGTGACCTGACTTGCGCGCGACTAATCAGAAGCGAGAGCGGGGCGTGGTTCCATAGCTGTTATCCGAAGGCCGTGATTGGAAGCCGTTCTAGGGAAAAATAAGGATCCGGACCAGAAAGCAGAGTATTCAATTCAAAGTGAAAGCTTACAAGGCCGAAACGATGAAAAGAAGAAATTGTGCAACAGAGATTATCAATATGTCCGAGAAACAAACAGTAAAGCGTCAAAGACGTAGAGCTCAGAAAACCCTAAGACGCGGATCAATCACGTACCAAAGAAAGCGGATACGAATAACCATGCAATCGCGAATCAAGAAGAATTCGGTGACCGGTGCTTAAGCAGGACTATCTCCCAATCATCCAAATTGATTTGCATTCCACAAGAGAGGTAACACAAGGTTAGAATCAGTTACTTTAATCGTTTAGTGTTGTAGAGTCACAATTGCGCAGGTTGTGAGAGTGGCGCACATGTGTGGCGCAGTAAGTCCAACATTCACGCGTGCAGTACACAAGAGGTAAGGAAGCCGACTTGTTCAGGGACGAACAAGAGTAAGTGTGGGGGATTTGATAGAGCAGTTGTACGCTATTTTATGTCCTTTACACTGCTTATTCTAACATATTTGGTATAAGATTACGCTTTTGGTGTAGTTTTGTATTTCAGGTTTAAAGAAGAGTTAGAACAAAAACAACAAGAGGCTGAATCTCCAGAAAAAGACAACAACGACAACAAGACAGAAGACCACTGCGCGCGAGCAACATGGCGCGCGAGTGAAGGTCGCGCAGAAGACAGCAAAACGGTGACGTCAGCAGACAGCGAGATATTCGGAACGATGACGTCATCACGCGCTAAAGAGATTTCTAAGTTCGTTTTTGGAGATTTAAGGTTTCCTAAGCTGATTTTTAGAGATAAGATGATTTCCTCAGATATTCTTGCCTAAATATTCGTGGAAACCCTAGAAGGCAAGGACTATAAATACAAAGCTTTATGGAAATCTCGACACAGAGAGAGAGCTGACGGCGCAGAGCAGAATTCCGGCGAAGACGTGCGCACAACCTGTCACGCGAGCCTGACGACGCAGCATCAGATTTGTCTTGTTATTTTAGTTGTCTTATAATTATTCTTGAGATGTATTCGATCAGTATGTCTAGCTAACTTACTGATTTCGGTTTGGATTTGGATCTATGAATAATATGTTTTTGAGGTCTTGTTCTTAATTTACATGATCAAGTTTAGTATTATTATTCCGCACTCCATTGCATGATAATTAGGTTAGACAATTAAGCGAAGCCTTGCACCGCAGACTTAGTTGTAGAATCTAGTATCTATAGTTAAACTATCAGAAGTACGTGACTGTGAATGATAGGAGTAACACTAGAATAGGCAGTAACTACCTTGACCGGATTCGTTATTGACTAGACTAGATTGAGTAGTAATATCATACAAACCTTGACCGGAATGTATGTGTAGGTTATTAAGCTGTGACAGGACCTTAATCTACGTGGACAATTATATCATGTGCCTTTAGTGACCAAGGATAAAACATAGAGTTCATAGTGAAGAATCTGAACCGGATTCATCTCTTGCATATTTTTTGCGTCTTTCATACTTGCTGTCTGTGTGTGCGCCAGTTGTACTTGCGCAGCAGTTTTTCTTTCTTTCTTTAAACTCACGCACAACCCAATCTTAGTTTGTAGTTGAAAAGAGACTTCCACCGTTCCCTGTGGATTCGACCCCAGCTTGCCAATACTATACTAGTGAGGAGAGTCGGGACAAATTTGCAGCACTCAACGACGTGCTCGTCAATCCTCTAACTCTTTCCCTCCTCTCAACGTGATTGCATTGATTGTCTCGGAAGAGTTGACATCCGGTTGAGAGGGGAGTTTCCCTTGATACCTTTGACTAGATGATGAGGGTTGTTGAGCTATTTGTGTCTCAAGCATCTTGTTATGTGCATGTAATTGATCAAATTTCTGCTCCATCTTTTGAAACATCATATGAGTATCCTTTGGTTGCGTCTCAAGCATCTTTTGTTGTTGAGCTTGTGTTGCGGCCATTTGTGCCATCAAAGCAATCAAAGGATTATCATCATTCGATGGTTGTGGAGGCTTGTCCTCTTGCCTTTGCACTTTACCTTGGCCTTGGTTTCCACTTTGGTAATCTCTTCTAGGGTAAGTACTTCCTCCTTGATAGTTGTTCCTTTGTTGTGGAGGAATGTAACTTGAAGAGGTTTTGCCTTGGTAGTTGTTTTGTGGAGGCCTCACATTGCTTGGAGGTGTAGGCCTTCTAGGGAAGTTAGGGTCCTCATGAAACCGAACTTGTTGATTTTGGGCTCTAGGTTGATAGAGGATGGATTGGGGCACTTGATATCCTCTATCTTGGTTCCTATTGACATAGCTCACTTCCTCAAACTCCTCTTGCTTGGAGATACAACCTTGATCCTCCTCAACATGATGAACATCCTTTCTCCTATTGTTCATGTTAAAGTTCCCGAGGCTTTGAGCTAGAGAATTTGCTGTTTTTGCCAAAGAGTTGAAATCTTCCTTAGTTACGGACTTGGAGGATTGCTCCTTATCCTTCTTCTTCAAATGATTTCTATCTCCTCCCCATTGATGGCTATTCCTTGCAAGCTTCTCTATGATTTTGAACCCTTCCGTGGCGGTAAGGTCCATAATTCCTCCACCACTTGCTTGATCCATTAGATTCCTAGCATCTTGATCCATTCCATCATAAAAACTTTGAAGCAATTGCCATTTGTTGAATCCATGGTGAGGGCATTCTCTTTGTAGCTCCTTGAATCTCTCAAAAGCCTCATAGAAAGTCTCATCATCCATTTGAGTAAATTGAGTAATCTTATCTCGAATTTTCTTTGTCTTTGCGGGAGGGAAGAATTGCATCAAAAATTCTTGGGCTAGATCCTCCCATGTTCTAAATGTGTTCGGCTCATGGCTCATTAACCAATCCTTAGCTTTGCCACTTAGAGAAAACGGAAACACCTTCATGTAGACATATTCTTGTTTGATTCCCGGGACTTTGTAAGTCCTACATAGCTCCGTAAATTGTGCAAGGTGAGAATTCGGGTTTCCATACCCGTCAAATTGTGAGGAAGCAACCATATGTAACAACGCTGATTTTACTTCAAACTCATTCTCCTCCCCTTCGGGCATATATATTGGCGATCCATAGTGACCAATAGTTGGAGCAATGTATGTTCCCACGGGTCTTTCTCCTTGTTCAATCATGTGGTGTCTTGGTGGTCTAGCTTGGTTGTTTTGTTGATGATCCATTAGCAAAGGTTGTTGAAGATTAGGTCTAGTTCGGGAATGGCGGTTAAGGGAGTAGGATTGTCGTTTGATGAACTCGATGCTTTGGCTTGGGCTCTCTTTTGTTGTGCTCTTGTTGTCATTCACCAAACCTAACACAATCAAGAGAGTGCTTAGGCATGAATAAATGACTAAAGGCAATACAAGAAATAGCTAACCAAGCAATAAGTGCAAACAAACAAAAGAAAACTAGAGTGAATTAGACAAACAAAAGCAATGCAAACTAGCTAACAATCCTAGGAACTCATCCCCGGCAACGGTGCCATTTTGACGTGTGTTTTATAGTGGAAGTTTTAATGTCCTAACACGGCAAAAACAATTTATAAATCTAGGAGACCTAGAGTCGAATCCCTAGAGATGAGTTAGAATTGATTAACTAGTCTTTACTACTTAAGAGTTGCCTAAAAAAAGGTTTGGGGGGAATTTGTGAAAGGTTATGATATTTTGAAGGATTAAAATGCAAACTAAAGGTGATCAAGGATCTATGGACCCTAGGCTATAGCATATAAGGTGATGACAATCAATCATGCAACAATTAATGAATAGAAAATGATTAGACTAGTTTATTTATGAACATTAATCCTAAGGTCAACTTTCATTGCATGTTAGGATTAAGAGGTTCACTTAAATGGAGGCCTCAATCTTTCAATATTTTGGCTCTCCCTTAGGTAATGGACTCTTCCTCAATCTTTCAATATTTTGGAAGAGTTACCATAACCTAGATCAATTAAACTAGTCATCTACTCAATCCTACACTTTCATGTCAAGATTAAAGTAGATTATTCATGCAAGGCTAACTAATCAACACTATATCAACTTTCATTGCATATATCATTGATTAGGTTCAATTAATTACACTTAAGCATTTTAACAAACACTTAATGTGCAACATTTAATAGATGTAGCCAATACACAAAATTCATATCAAAATTCATTGCATAACAAATTAATCATCATCCAAATACATGCATCCAACCTAGGGATCCATAGGATCCCTAACCAATCACTACTCACTACTCATACTAAAAGTAAAATCAACAATAGAAATGTATGGAAACATGAAATTAATTGCAAACTAGAGTAGATTGGAAGGTGTTGATGCTTGATCTTCACTCCAAAGTCTTCAATTCCACACAAAAGCTCTTGATCTTCAAAAATTGAAATTCTAGGGTTGCTGGTCAAAGTCCGAAGTCAAGCTCCCGAGTTTGAAATGTCCAAAAAGCTTATATACTCAGTGGTATTCTCCCCAGCAAATTTGACCTGGGGCGAGCAGAAAAATTGGGGGAAATTCTGCTCGGCCGACTTGTTTTCTTCTGGTCCGAGCAGACATGATAAAGTGTAGCTTTGATCCTCGCCAGACTAACTTCTGCTCGACCGACTTGCTCTTGGTCAGCCCGAGCAGAATTCTACTTGGCCCCAGGAAAAATCACTGGACATTCTTGTATCAATTCTTGATAACTTCCTGGGCCGAGCAGCTTTGACCTCGACCGAGCAGGACTCCTTTGATCTTCTTCAGGTATGATCCCCTGCTCTAGTCTGCCGATCAGAACTTCCTTGGCCGAGCAGATCATGTTATTCTTCATCCGAGGAGGCTTGCACGTTTGGTCGACCGAGCAAATTCTGCATAGGAATTTCTGCTCGGCCGAAGTGATTTCTGACCATCTTGGGTCAACTTCCTCCGCTGAGTTGGTCTGCTCGCCACTCTCTTGGACTTGCTCGGTTGGACTTGATTTTTGCTCGAGAGAGTAAGTTTTGCTCTTGGGCACTTGACTTGAATTTTGATCCATTTGCTCCATTTTTGTGTTTTGTACTCTCTTTGATAAACTTTGAATAAAATCTGCATGAAAACACAAAAGAGTATCAAATTCCTAAATAGTCGAAAACTAGCAAGAATCAAGCATAAGGAGTGTACAAATACTTATGAATTTGCACACTTATCACGATTGTATGACTAATAACTTCATTATCACTTCTAATAGTGTAATATAGCATAACTCAACGATTAAACATTCACTCGAAAGTTCGACTCAAGTTTGCTTCACTTTGAAGCAAATTACTAGTGTACTCTAAAGTTCGTCTTTAAAGCCTTCACGAACATATTAATGATCGATTGTATGACCAATCACTTCATTATCACTCCTAATAGTGTACTATAGCATTACATGACGATTGAACACTCACTTGAAAGTTCGAATCAAGTGTGCTTGACGAGCACGTAATATTTAATCATTGAGTTATGCTCTATTACACTATTAGAAGTGATAATGAAGTGATTAGTAAATACAGTCGACTCATTTAACATGTTCGTAAAGGCTTTAGAGATGAACTTTAGAGTACACTAGCACTTTGCTTCAAAGTGAAGCAAACTTGAGTCGAACTTTCAAGTGAATATTTAATCATTGAGTTATGCTATATTACACTATTAGAAGTGATAATAAAGTGATTAGTCGTACACTAGCACTTTGCTTCAATGTGAAGCAAACTTGAGTCGAACTTTCAAGTGAATGTTTAATCCTTGAGTTATGCTATATTACACTATTAGAAGTGATAATGTAGTTATTAGTCATACAATCGACTCATTTATCATGTTCGTGAAGGCTTAAAAGACGAACTTTAGAGTACACTAGCACTTTGCTTCAAAGTGAAGCAAACTTGAGTCAAACTTTCAAGTGAGTGTTCAATCGTTATGTAATGCTATATTACACTATTAGAAGTGATAATGACGTGATTAGTCACACAGTCGACTCATTTATCATGTTCGTGAAGGCTTTGAAGACGAACTTTAGAGTACACTAGCACTTTGCTTCAAAGTGAAGCAAACTTAAGTCGAACTTTCAAGTGAATGTTTAATCGTTGAGTTATGCTATATTACACTTTTAGAAGTGATAATGTATTGATTAGTCAAACAATAGACTCATTTATCATGTTCGTAAAGAATTTGAAGACGAACTTTAGAGTACACTAGCACTTTGCTTCAAAGTCAAGCAAACTTGAGTCGAACTTTCAAGTGTAATATAGCATTACATATCGATTAAACATTCACTTTAAAGTTCGAATCAAGTTTGCTTTACTTTGAAGTAAAGTGCTAGTGTACTCTAAAGTTCGTCTTTAAAGCCTTCACGAACATGATAAATGAGTCGATTGTATGACTAATAACTACATTATCACTTCTAATAGTGTAATATAGCATTACATAACGATTAAACATTCACTTGAAAGTTTGACTCAAGTTTGCATCACTTTGAAGCAAAGTGCTAGTGTACTCTAAAGTTCGTCTTTAAACCCTTCACGAACATGATAAATGAGTCGATTGTATGACTAATAACTTCATTATCACTTCTAATAGTGTAATATAGCATAACTCAACGATTAAATATTCACTTGAAAGTTCGACTCAAGTTTGCTTCACTTTGAAGCAAAGTGCTAGTGTACTATAAAGTTCGTCTTTAAAGCCTTCACGAACATGATAAATGAGTCGATTGTATGACTTATCACTTCATTATCACTTCTAATAGTGTAATAAAGCATAACTCAATGATTAATCATTCACTTGAAAGTTCAAATCAAGTTTGCTTCACTTTGAAGCAAAGTGCTTGTGTACTCTAAAGTTCATGTTTAGAGCTTTTACGAACATGATAAATGAGTCGACTGTATGACTTATCACTTCATTATCACTTCTAATAGTGTAATATAGCATAACTCAATGATTAATCATTCACTTGAAAGTTCGAATAAAGTTTGCTTCAGTTTGAAGCAAAGTGCTAGTGTACTCTAAAGTTCATGTTTAGAGCTTTTACGAACATGATAAATGAGTCGACTGTATGACTTATCACTTAATTATCACTTATAATAGTGTAATATAGCATAAATCAACGATTAAACATTCACTTGAAAGTTCGACTCAAGTTTGCTTTACTTTGAAGCAAAGTGCTAGTGTACTCTAAAGTTCGTCTTTAAAGCCTTTACGAACATGATAAATGAGTCGATTGTATGACTAATCACTTCATTATCACTTCTAATAGTGTAATATAGAATAACTCAATGATTAATCATTCATTTGAAAGTTCGAATCAAGTTTGCTTCACTTTGAAGCAAAGTGCTAGTGTACTCTAAAGTTCGTCTTTAAAGCCTTCACGAACATGATAAATGAGTCGATTGTATGACTAATCACTACATTATCACTTCTAATAGTGTAATATAGCATTACATAACGATTAAACATTCACTTTAAAGTTCGAATCAAGTTTGCTTCACTTTGAAGCAAAGTGCTAGTGTACTCTAAAGTTCGTCTTTAAAGCCTTCACGAACATGATAAATGATCGATTGTATGACTTATCACTTCATTATCACTTCTAATAGTATAATAGAGCATAACTCAATGATAAAACATTCACTTGAAAGTTCGATTCAAGTTTGCTTCACTTTGAGGCAAAGTGCTAGTGTACTCTAAAGTTCGTCTTTAAAGCCTTTACGAACATGATAAATGAGTCGACTGTATGATTAATCACTACATTATCACTTCTAATAGTGTAATATAGCATTACATAACGATTAAACATTGACTTGAATGTTCGAATCAAGTTTGTTTAACCTTGAAGCAAAGTGCTAGTGTACTCTAAAGTTCGTCTTTAAAGCCTTCACGAACATGATAAATGAGTCGACTGTATGACTAATCACTTCATTATCACTTCTAATAGTGTTAGTGTAGTATAGCATTACATAACAATTAATCATTCACTTGAAAGTTCGATACAAGTTTGCTTCACTTTGAAGCAAAGTGCTAGTGTACTCTAAAGTTCGTGTTTAGAGCTTTACGAACATGATAAAATGAGTCGATTGTATAACTAATCAGTTCGTTATCACTTTAATAGTGTAATAGAGCATAACTCAATGATTATTCATTCACTTGAAAGTTCGACTCAAGTTTGCTTCACTTTGAAGCAAAGTGCTAGTGTATTCTAAAGTTCGTCTTTAAAGCGTTCACGAACATGATAAATGAGTCGACTGTATGACTAATCACTTCATTATCAGTTCTAATAGTGTAATAGAGCATAACTCAATGATTAAACATTCACTTGAAAGTTCGAATCAAGTTTGCTTCACTTTGAAGCAAAGTGCTAGTGTACTCTAAAGTTCGTCTTTAAAGCCTTCAAGAACATGATAAATGAGTCAACTTTATAACTAATCACTTCATTGTCACTTCTAATAGTGTAATATAGCATAACTCAATGATTAAACATTCACTTGAAAGTTCGACTCAAGTTTGCTTCACTTTGAAGCAAACTGCTAGTGTACTCTAAAGTTCGTCTTTAAAGCCTTTACGAACATGATAAATGAGTTAATTGTATGAATAATCACTTCATTATCACTTCTAATAGTGTAATATAGCATAACTCAACGATTAAACATTCAATTGAAAGTTCGACTCAAGTTTGCTTCACTTTGAAGCAAAGTGCTAGTGTACTCTAAAGTTCGTCTTTAAAGCCTTTACGAACATGATAAATGAGTTGACTGTATGATTTATCACTTCATTATCAGTTCTAATAGTGTAATATAGCATAACTCAATGATTAAACATTCACTTGAAAGTTTGACTTAAGTTTGCTTCATTTTGAAACAAAGTGCTAGTAAACTCTAAAGTTCCTCTTTAAAGCCTTCACGAACATGATAAATGATCGATTGTATGACTAATAACCTCATTATCACTTCTAAAAGTGTAATAGAGCATAGCACAATGATTAATCGTTCACTTGAAAGTTCGAATCAAGTTTGCTTAACTTTGAAGCAAAGTGCTAGTGTACTGTAAAGTTCGTCTTTAAAGCCTTTATGAACATGATAAATGAGTCGATTGTATGACTAATCATTTCATTATCACTTCTAATAGTGTAATATAGCATAACTCAACGATTAAACATTCACTTGAAAGTTTCGATACAAGTTTGCTTAACTTTGAAGCAAAGTGCTAGTGTACTCTAAAGTTCGTCTTGAAAGCCTTTAAGAACATGATAAATGAGTCGATTGTATGAAATAGTGTAATAGAGCAAAACTCAACGATTAAACATTCACTTGAAAGTTCGACTCAAGTTTGCTTCAATTTGAAGCAAAGTGCTAGTGTACTCTGAAGTTCGTCTTTAAAACCATCACGAACATGATAAATGAGTCAATTGTATGACTAATCACTTCATTATCAATTCTAATAGTGTAATAACTCAACAATTAAACATTCACTTGAAAGTTCGACTCAAGTTTGCTTCACTTTGAATTAAAGTGATAGTGTACTCTAAAGTTCGTCTTTAAAGCCTTTACGAACATGATAAATGAGTCGACTGTATGACTTATCACTTCATTAACACTTCTAATACTGTAATAGAGCATAACTCAGTGATTAAACATTCACTTGAAAGTTTGACTCAAGTTTGCTTCACTTTGAAGCAAAGTGCTAGTGTACTTTAAAGTTCGTCTTTAAAGCCTTCACGAACATGATAAATGAGTCGACTGTATGACTTATCACTTCATTATCACTTCTAATAGTGTAATAGAGCGTAACTCAACGATTAATCATTCACTTGAAAGTTCGAATCAAGTTTGCTTCACTTTGAAGCAAAGTGCTAGTGTACTCTAAAGTTCGTTTTTAAAGCCTTCACGAACATGGTAAATGAGTTGACTGTATGACTATCACTTCATTATCACTTATAATAGTGTATTATAGCATTACATAACGATTAAACATTCACTTGAAAGTTCGACTCAAGTTTGCTTCACTTTGAAGCAAAGTGCTAGTGTACTCTAAAGTTCGTCTTTAAAGCCTTTACGAACATGATAAATGAGTCGATTGTATGACTAATCACTTCATTATCACATCTAATAGTGTAATATAGAATAACTCAATGATTAATCATTCATTTGAAAGTTCGAATCAAGTTTGCTTCACTTTGAAGCAAAGTGCTAGTGTACTCTAAAGTTCGTCTTTAAAGCCTTCACGAACATGATAAATGAGTCGATTGTATGACTAATCACTACATTATCACTTCTAATAGTGTAATATAGCATTACATAACGATTAAACATTCACTTTAAAGTTCGAATCAAGTTTGCTTCACTTTGAAGCAAAGTGCTAGTGTACTCTAAAGTTCGTCTTTAAAGCCTTCACGAACATGATAAATGATCGATTGTATGACTTATCACTTCATTATCACTTCTAATAGTATAATAGAGCATAACTCAACGATTAAACATTCACTTGAAAGTTCGATTCAAGTTTGCTTCACTTTGAAGCAAAGTGCTAGTGTACTCTAAAGTTCGTCTTTAAAGCCTTTACGAACATGATAAATGAGTCGACTGTATGACTAATCACTACATTATCACTTCTAATAGTGTAATATAGCATTACATAACGATTAAACATTGACTTGAATGTTCGAATCAAGTTTGTTTAACCTTGAAGCAAAGTGCTAGTGTACTCTAAAGTTCGTCTTTAAAGCCTTCACGAACATGATAAATGAGTCGACTGTATGACTAATCACTTCATTATCACTTCTATAGTGTTAGTGTAGTATAGCATTACATAACAATTAATCATTCACTTGAAAGTTCGATACAAGTTTGCTTCACTTTGAAGCAAAGTGCTAGTGTACTCTAAAGTTCATGTTTAGAGCTTTACGAACATGATAAATGAGTCGATTGTATAACTAATCAGTTCGTTATCACTTTAATAGTGTAATAGAGCATAACTCAATGATTAATCATTCACTTGAAAGTTCGACTCAAGTTTGCTTCACTTTGAAGCAAAGTGCTAGTGTATTCTAAAGTTCGTCTTTAAAGCCTTCACGAACATGATAAATGAGTCGACTGTATGACTAATCACTTCATTATCACTTCTAATAGTGTAATAGAGCATAACTCAATGATTAAACATTCACTTGAAAGTTCGAATCAAGTTTGCTTCACTTTGAAGCAAAGTGCAAGTGTACTCTAAAGTTCGTCTTTAAAAGCCTTGAAGAACATGATAAATGAGTCAACTTTATAACTAATCACTTCATTGTCACTTCCAATAGTGTAATATAGCATAACTCATGATTAAACATTCACTTGAAAGTTCGACTCAAGTTTGCTTCACTTTGAAGCAAACTGCTAGTGTACTCTAAAGTTCGTCTTTAAAGCCTTTACGAACATGATAAATGAGTTAATTGTATGAATAATCACTTCATTATCACTTCTAATAGTGTAATATAGCATAACTCAACGGTTAAACATTCAAATGAAAGTTCGACTCAAGTTTGCTTCACTTTGAAGCAAAGTGCTAGTGTACTCTAAAGTTCGTCTTTAAAGCCTTTACGAACATGATAAATGAGTTGACTGTATGATTTATCACTTCATTATCAGTTCTAATAGTGTAATATAGCATAACTCAATGATTAAACATTCACTTGAAAGTTTGACTTAAGTTTGCTTCATTTTGAAACAAAGTGCTAGTAAACTCTAAAGTTCCTCTTTAAAGCCTTCACGAACATGATAAATGATCGATTGTATGACTAATAACCTCATTATCACTTCTAAAAGTGTAATAGAGCATAGCACAATGATTAATCGTTCACTTGAAAGTTCGAATCAAGTTTGCTTAACTTTGAAGCAAAGTGCTAGTGTACTGTAAAGTTCGTCTTTAAAGCCTTTATGAACATGATAAATGAGTCGATTGTATGACTAATCATTTCATTATCACTTCTAATAGTGTAATATAGCATAACTCAACGATTAAAACATTCACTGAAAGTTCGATACAAGTTTTGCTTAACTTTGAAGCAAAGTTGCTAGTGTACTCTAAAGTTCGTCTTGAAAGCCTTTAAGAAACATGATAAATGAGTCGATTGTATGAAATAGTGTAATAGAGCAAAAACTCAACGATTAAACATTCACTTGAAAGTTCGACTCAAGTTTGCTTCAATTTGAAGCAAAGTGCTAGTGTACTCTAAAGTTCGTCTTTAAAACCATCACGAACATGATAAATGAGTCAATTGTATGACTAATCACTTCATTATCAATTCTAATAGTGTAATAACTCAACAATTAAACATTCACTTGAAAGTTCGACTCAAGTTTGCTTCACTTTGAATTAAAGTGCTAGTGTACTCTAAAGTTCGTCTTTAAAGCCTTTACGAACATGATAAATGAGTCGACTGTATGACTTATCACTTCATTAACACTTCTAATACTGTAATAGAGCATAACTCAGTGATTAAACATTCACTTGAAAGTTTGACTCAAGTTTGCTTCACTTTGAAGCAAAGTGCTAGTGTACTTTAAAGTTCGTCTTTAAAGCCTTCACGAACATGATAAATGAGTCGACTGTATGACTTATCACTTCATTATCACTTCTAATAGTGTAATAGAGCGTAACTCAACGATTAATCATTCACTTGAAAGTTCGAATCAAGTTTGCTTCACTTTGAAGCAAAGTGCTAGTGTACTCTAAAGTTCGTTTTTAAAGCCTTCACGAACATGGTAAATGAGTTTGACTGTATGACTATCATTTCATTATCACTTATAATAGTGTATATAGCATTACATAACGATTAAACATTCACTTGAAAGTTCGACTCAAGTTTGCTTCACTTTGAAGCAAAGTGCTAGTGTACTCTAAAGTTCGTCTTTAAAGCCTTCACGAACATGATAAATGAGTCGATTGTATGATTAATAACTTCATTAATTATTAAGACTCATAACTCATTATTCACTTGAAAGACGAACTTTCAACTTCATTGAGCCGCTGATCAGTGTTAGAAATTTCTTTTTTAAGCCCCTACTTTCATGCTTATTTCATATGATTATAACGTAAATTATATTTTTTTTGATACTTTGATTGATGTTTCAGGTCAAAAGCACGATTACAGCCTTACGAAGGAGCATAAATGGAAAGATGAGGAAAGCAGCGTGAATTTGGCCTAAATCAGACATAATTTGGAGCATTTCTGCAATTCTTAGACCGAGTGTATTAAAGTACCTAATTCGAGCTAAAACAGCCAAAGACTCATGTTACTCGACCAAGAGAACACCTTGCTCGAGCAAGTTATCACGTGACCAAGACCCTTCGTATGGATTCTCTTCATTCACTCGACCATTTAATACAAGATTTTAATACAAGAAGATAAGCTAGACCTTCCACTTACTCGAT